>KB696508.1:0-11724 GCA_000349165.1 Anopheles christyi | reverse complement strand
GTGTTTTTCATTCAACCTTTTTTCCTGCATCCAAGCGCAGCCATCATCGGTTTGCTCTCCCGCATTGAATGCCTCTTGGTGTGTGTGTGTGTGTGTGTGTGTGTGTGTGTGTGTGTGTGTGTGTTGAACAGAAGATCGTTGCATCGTTGTGCGCACACTACTCCTTTACCCGTTCAATGTCGGGATTTAAAACTGGATCTTACGGTGGGGTTTTTGAGTTTTTAAAGACACCCGATGCATACCCGATGTATTGGGGTAACAGCGGGGAAAATCGAACCCTTCGCAGGACAGCCGTAGTCATTGTTTTTCCTACATTTTGCTGTTTTGTTTTTCTTGCTGTTTGCACAATTGAGTTACATCATCTTCTCCAGCGGGATGACACTTGAGCGTATTGATCGTGGCAACCGGTTTGTAGCGGAAAAGAAGGTCACGTCCTTTCCTTCCTGTTTTCTATCCTGTTTCTTTTTTTTTTTTTGTTATCAACGCTCACGCTCTAAGGCTTAGACACAGCAAGGTGTGATTAAATTATGCTAAAGCTTCCACCGTTCAGTAAAACACCTCAAACCTTAATTTCAATTACCCTTCTGAAGATGCTATTAGCTGTTCGGTAAGTCTTTCGGTAGGCTTGCAGGTTAACATTGAAGGCTAATAACATGCACGTTCTTTGTGTCGTAAGGTAATAAAAAAAAATCATGTGCTCTGTCTCCCTTTTCCAAGTGCTCTTCAAAATCTAACCTTCACTAACTGTTACATTAAGATGTCGTATAATATGTTGGAGACTAAATTAGATGTAATGTAGGATCCAACATTCCAAGGGGTAGCTCGGTGGTCTAATGGATGACGTAGTTCAATAATCAGCCGGACTTGTCCCCCCGTAGCAAGACCAGACTATCCGGGTACGTGGTAAAAATAAGTCTAGTAAGCCTGTATAAGGCCGGCATATGACCTCGTAGGTCGTTTACGCCAAGCAAGAAGACGAAGGATCTAAGATTACAAAATGTGGTAGTTTTTGGTTGTTTTCCTTCTCCTTAGTACATCTGACTCGTTTTGTGGTATTTCCAAAACCATCAACAAAAAAAAAAAACCTTGTCCAGCCTGTGGGTGATGGTCGAGAATGGTCACGTGATAGTCATTTGAACTGAATCCAGTATTAAGACGTACGGCGTAAAATGCGCAAACACATCCGGATGAGCTAAAATTGTTTTTACAACAACAAAACCAATAGAGTAAACTTCTTTAACATTTCTACACGAAGTTCCTATAATTACCTTATTCACGCTGCACGTTGACTGATAAAGCTCCCAAAGCCAGCAAACGTGAATCATACCGCAAAAGGAAAGTTGATAGCGTGTTGGTGAAGAAACACTTCTTTCTTGCTTTTTTTTTTTGCACCTGCCAGGTTTAACTAAAACCACCTCCCTCAGGAGAGAGGGAGAAAGGGAAGGTATGCCTACAAAGGTTTCACTCCTCACCACTTCCGGTGCGTGTTTCTGTGCCTTTTTTTTTTTTTTTTTTTTTTTTTTTTTGTTGGTAGGTTGGTTGTGTTTGGGTGTTTTTTTTTTGTTGTATGTGTATATTTTGAATGGTCGGTGTGGTAACCGCAGCTGTTTAACAAGCTGCTAGTTGTCAGCCACCGTCCCCATGCGCATGTATTTCTTCACAGCGCCATTTCGCCACCCCATCGCGTATGTTGGAAAAGCTGCGAGAGAGAGAGAAATTGATGTCCTGGAAGGGTGTCCCATTTTTTCAGGAAGAACATGCAGGCGAATGTTTTCTTGTTTTCCCCCTGTCCCTTTGTTACCCTTATCACACAGGTGATTCAACTGCTTCCGGTCAAATTGGGAACCTGAGCGGTAAGTGCGTGCGTGCGTGCGTGAGTGTGCCTCTAGGGGACGACATCACACAAGCAACAACACAATCGATCAAAATCCTGTCATAAGCGATGCCGACAAAACACACACCACGCGGAAATGCTTCAACGCATTAGACAATTACTATTAGAAGGTGATTGTCCTTCGCTAGTCACGTACATACGCCCACGCCCCGCTCAAGCAGACACTGAAGTTGCTACCTAGATGCTTTCTGTTTTGTTTTTTTTTTTATGAAACTGTTTCCTTTTGCTACTTTCTTACTTTAAAATACATCGAAGAAGAGGATTTTAATTTTTTACACATTGTTTTACCTGTGAATGTAAATTAATGCAAACTTACCCGCCCGAAAACAGTTGCATTCGAGGGATGCACCAGCGGGTCACCTCGAATGCAATACCACCACCACCCCTTTCAACTGCAACTCCCTCCCGTAAGGAGGAAAGTGTTAAAAGGGGCGACCGTGCGTGCGTTTCACCGACTGGCAATTGGCTGAGTGTTGGTGCGCACCAATTTGAGCTGAGGAGTGTTTTTTTTTCCCCCTGTTGTTTTCCTTTTCTCTTTTGATTTGGTTGAGATTTTTGTTTGTTGTGGAGCATAAAATTGGTTCGGATATTTGGTTTCACATTTGGCAGGTAATGCCCATTTGTAGCAAACACGAAACGACGCTCACAGGCAGTAGTCAAACACTACGCACACACACACACGCGCACGCACCCGCATACTAGATTATACACACTTAACTATACTGCACACCCGTTCAGCACATTGCTGGAAGCCATCGTTACACAAAACATGTTTGTTTTAAGCAAGCACAGCGCAGCAGGGAAACACACAATTGTGACACACGCACCCTCATTCCAATACCAACCCTTCTCGCCCGGTTCCTGGACGCAAGTGCTACGCCCTCGATGCCCTTTGTTGTTGCGTGCGTTTTTGCTGCTGCAAGTGCGAGAGAGCGATGCAAGGCAAAGGAAAAGAAAAAGGCTCTTATGTGGCAACCACACACACGCGTGCGATGCTTTCGCCGCTATTCACGTCCACTCGGTTCGGCGTTTTTCGAACAACAGCCCTGGCGTTTGTGTGCGAGAGTGCTGTAGCGATCGCTGGCTGCTGCGCTGTCAAAGTCCGTCGGGTGGTCCCCAACAGGCCACAGGGTTGGATCGAACCGATCGGTGGTTTGACAGCTGTCAGGTGGTTTATTTTTAAATGCGGCCATGTTTCAACGCGATAGCGAAAAGTTGATACAATTCGTTTTGACGTTTTATCACTAGAATACAGAGAAACCGCTCTTTTCTGCACCCTGTCTAATTCGAAAAACCTCTCTTATTCCAACATTTTTGACAGTCCCTTCATTTTCAGTACACGTTTGTCTTTTCACCTATAGTGTTTCCCCTCTCTAATCTGCAACCCACGGTTACCAAAGCATTTTGTATCAATCTTGGCCGAAGGTTATTTTAGGATTGTGCTCTTCGACCTAGCATGTTTTTGGCAGCTCGAAAGATGACGGACTTAATTAATTTAAAACTCACATTTTTCATGAACCATTCAAAGTGATTGTGATTTGTAAACATAGCAGAGCCGAAAAGATTGCATGCTTAGACAGGAGTTCAAAATAGCAACAGTCAATCAGGAAATTCCCACCTCATAGCTCTATCCACTCTAAAACTCTCCAATCTGAAACCTCTCTTATTCAACCAGTCCCTTCGACTTGCAGATAAGGGAGGTACAACTGTATTTGTCAAGGCCTTTTGATTTATCAGGTTACGTAAACATTTTTATTTTAGACAAGATTTGCGTTAAATTGCGTGAACCAAAAGTTCGTGCGTTTTGTTTGGTGGTCGCCTTCGCCTTCGCCATCTTGGGTTCCATTTGACAGCACGACTGCTGCTGACAAGCACGATTGTCAACACACATACATTGTGAACACAAACACACAACTACATATACACAAATACAGTAGAGCGCCGTTTATCCGGGTAACTTTTATCCGGCTGCCCCATTATCCGTGCTGTTAAGAAATGACAGCTCGATTTGTAGTATGGCCAAGGTTCATAATAAATGTATGAGCTCTTAATACGTTTATACTCGTTACCGAGGATGATTTTATATCTGAAAAAAAAATCTATTGATGGACAGCCAGAGATTCAGTTACAGCGATAAAATAGCCTGAATGAAAAGGGCTTCCCAATGTCAAATCGCTTGTAGCAAACTTTTGGCAAGTTGTCTATATTACGAGACTCCGTTGCTAAAGAGACCTTGGGTAATACGGCTCTTGAGATGAAACTGTCAAAATGACAACCCAAGCGCCTCAAATTCTTTAAAAGTAGTCGTTAGTCGGTAGACGGGATCTAAGAGAGCGGTACTTGTTCCAAGGCAGCGTCGTGCGTCGATTTAGAAAAACATCTAATTTGACGCTGGGTCGTACGACCTTAAGGCTGGTGTCAGTTCTCGGTCGTATACGACTTGTCAAATTTTTGTATGGGATTTAACAGATAAAGTCGGATGACAGTTTTGGTCGTACGACTAAAATCAAACAAATTTAGACGTGTCGAAAATCGTGTGGGATCGGTTAAAAATTATTGTGTATCAGACGAATTCTTCGACTCCAGTCTAAATACATCTCGTATGGACCAAATTATGCTACACACACACAGCGCAAAGTGACTTGGTAAACCCTGTATATACCTTGAGCATCGTATCAAAATGATTGCTTGCGTCAAATTCTAGAGCGATACCTAACGTTATTCTTCGAATTTCATTACAAAAGGATTGGCAACACGGGTAGGCGTTGAAAAATCTGAGCGGGACCAAGTTGTGCGCGACTCCGTAGTAAACGTGTGGCTAAATAATATAAGTTGTGTCCAACGAACGAAGGATATTAAATCTCCAGAACTCTTGCTCAGCGACTCAGGTATTATCGAATGAATAAACGCGGAAAGGGTTAGAGCGAAAATATCATGCAGAATCATGATCGTCTCATAGTATCAGAAAAGTGCTAACGATTGTATGCTATTTTATAACGCTCCCCCTCCCCCACCACCCCTCTCTGATCGTGCGTTACGATGCCCCTCTCGTTTACGATGCGCAAAGCTGAGAAATTCCTGGTCAAAGTGTTTAAACATTTCTTTATTCAAATTTCAGCTAAACCCGACTAGCGTTACGCTTCTCTACGATGGAATCCAAACCGAAGAAAAATGTGTCGAAGACACATCTGATCCTAGGCCAATCGGAAATAACAAGCCTGATAATGCCAATGCATGTGCCTACTCTATTAGTACCGCAAGATTTTGTTGTGCCGGCTGGGGTAAAGGTGTACAGTTACGATGCCAATTGGAGTCGCGTAAAGTTCGCAGGAAATTTTCTACAGACTGATATGCTTGGAAACGTTAAAAAAATCCCCTATTTTGATGTTCGGGTTCTAGATTCCAATCGGAAAATTGGTATACTGATAATGGTAAGATTGGCCACTATCCAGCCAAAAGCCAATGTATGCTCACAAGTTGCCACTAACTTTTCTATCATCCAACAGCGGCCAGAACCGTTACGCGAAGATGCATTTCTCGAGACCGTCGAGACACCATTTGTAAGACTTGTAGAAACTTCCTATTTCTTGGATTTGTTTGCCAGTGAAAGCGAGAAGGGAAAGGTGCCTGTTGAGGTGGTTGAGCATAGCGATAAACTACCATGATGAAATATGTTTCAGAAGAATCACATCATTTAAACGTTCCACAACATTTATAATTATCAATAAATGGATATTTCTAAATAAACGAAGTTTTTTTTTTTTACAGAACCGAGAATGTCATTGCTATGATATATTCCTTAAGCCGAAAGTTAAGAGAAACAATTAGTAACCGAAACCCCAAAAACCAGATGAATGATCCTAACAGATTCTTACGTGGCCAACTTTAACCTCCCATTAAGGGTTATGCGTTCGCTTCCAATGAACACGGTTGCGTTTTCGCGCACGTGAGCTACCGCGCACTCACTCGATTCCGTTCCGGCTAGAGAACTGATGAGAGACAGAGAAGGAAAGCTATTTCTTATTTGTGAGTTACTGCACGTAACGCCAGAGGTACCGGAATCGTTGAAGTAGCAAACGATACTATGTTAAACATTCCAGAAATATCAAGTTAATAACTCAGAACTATCGGGTATTTGGTAACCACAGTACCAATACGAGCGATGTACCATATTTTAGCCTATCTAACGGCCCCCCCAGGATCAATTATCCCAGATTATGAATCTCGGATTTGAAGGAACATGGAAAAGTTACTACCCGTGTATAACGACTCCCTTATTTTGAGTTTGTTCGTTTTTGAGCTTAAAGAGGGTCGTTATACACGCTAAAGTACGGTAATTGAAAGCAAAAGTAACGCATTTAGCTGTGATTTGATTATATTAAATATAAAAAGATTTGCGATTAAAGTAGGCGCATTACATTGTTTAGAGGCACTGCAAACTCTAACGCAAACCAAAAATCCAAGTATAATACGCATGTAGAGCATTTATTTCTCACCAGCAATGCTGATAGCAATCGTGTGATACAAAGTGTTAAGAATGGTCATCATCGTCGTGGCAATTTAAAAGCTAATAATAAATAATAAATGAATAAATAAAGCTCAATAAATTAGTTAAGAGTTATGAAACATGTTGTGTACGAAACATATCAGGCTTTACTAGCAGATTTCTTATTAACATATTACATAGTTATTATTTCTTGTGGTTCGGATAGTGGTAGCGAATGGACGATTTTCTGGGTATCTACAATCCACGGGCCAGTCCAGCCACCTTCGACGATTCACGGGAACCACGTAAGCCGACATTAGACAATATTTTGCTAATCATCTGAAAATAAAAACAAATACCATAGCTATTATTTTCCGCGATGTAGTACTAAGATTAAAGACATACAATGTTTAAAATTAAAGTAAGTTCAAATTGTTATCAGCAAACAAAGATTCCCCACCGGTTTGAGCACCATCGGTTGAAGAAATTCAAGCAATTATACAATAAATAATTCATCCTAAAGCAACAAACACATTTTTCTAGAAGATAGTCACTTCATTCAGCATAAGAAGCTTACCTTCTTAGCACCGACATAAAGGCACTTGCTATAGTCCGCATCCAATGTTTCGTTGCCCACCATCTGTAATGAAAAGCATAAACTTTATATTATAATCCGCTCTGAGACACAGTGGGAAAAGAACATTTCATGTTTGAAATTGGTGCTGTCAGAGAAAAAAGCATCCTCAGCAGGTTAAAAAAACCATCGGTTGAAGAAATTCAAGCATTAATAAGATAAGTTATTCATCATACAGCAACAAAAGACGTTTTTGGAGGTTTATCATTACATTCGGCATACGCAGCTTACCTTCATTAACCCGACACTGATGCAATTGGTGTAGAGCGGTAAGGAGGCATCAGAAATCTTGTCTGTAAATCATCTGAAAATAAAACACACGACATTATTATAATTTTTAGGTGCATGTTCGGTAATGTTTGTTAAGTTACATTCAATTGTTGCTATCAGAGAAAAATGCTTCCTCAGTAGGTTGCGAACCATCGGTTGAAGAAATTCAAGCAATAATAAAATAAGATGTTCATCATATAGCAACAAAAGATGTTAAGGGTAAATTTGCAATACATTCAGCTTACCTTCATTATACCGACATTGATGCAATTGGTTTACAACGTAAATGAGGTAACAGAAATCTCGTTGCAATCCCTCTGAAAATAAATACAGAGATTGTTATTTTTGATTAAAAATTCAGTAATGTTTGTATACTTTGTTACATCTACTTGTTGCTATCAGAAGAAAAAGACTCCTCAGTAGGTAAAACACCATCGGTTGAAGAAATTCAAGCAATGATAACGTAATTAATTCATCATATAGCAACAACAATACTTTTTGGGAAACTTATCGAAACAATCAGCTTACCTTCGTTGTGCAGACACTGACGAAAAAAGTGTGCTATGTGGAACGATATCAAACATCTTATTGCCAGCCAAGCATCTGTAATTATAAAAATATATATATAAAATCATTATAAGTTAGCGCTAGGCAATAATTTGGAAAGATATAACATTAATCATTCGCCCTATTGTTGCTATCAGAGAAAAAAGCTTCCTCAGCAGGTTACAAACCATCGGTTGAAGAAATTCAAGCAATAATATAAGTAATTCATCATATAGCAACAAACTTTCTGGCGGATAGCAGTACATTCAACATACAATGCTTACTTTAGAGAAGCGTATAATCCGACCTTCTAGAAGCTTCTGGAGTGTTAACGATAGGTTTCCCATTTATCAAGTGATTGATATAGCCAACATGACTTTGTTCGATGATGAATTCTACAGCCAGTTATATGGTTGGTTCAACCATTTTGCCACAGTAATCTCTTCCTCTTGTTTGACAATCTTTCACCTCTGCACGCGGCATTATGTTGAGCTGGGGAATTGAAAAGAGAAAAGGAATCAATGTAAGGTTTTCGACACATCACATCATGCGGGAAAAGCCAATTAAGCAACGTTTCATAGCTTTACATAGGTGAAACGAAACCATGCCGTGTTTTGTCTACGAATCGCCAATGACGGTGTCACTTTTATGAGGCTTGCGAAAATAGGATTTGTACCTGTTTGTTTAGAGCGTGCTTTTACTTTAAGCACTGGAAAGGATAATGCTATTTACACTCACCCATTTCCATGTTAATTTTTGTCCTACGTTGCTCCAACCCGGTCCAAATACGAACTCAGATTAATCTACCAGGCATGGCTAGCTCTTTTAGTTGAACACAAGGCATGCGAGAACGGAACCGGACGAATGTGAAAGCGAAGGCTCGGACCAGTTTGACAGTTCGACCGTGTTCTGTACGTTTGCGGGCGCCCAAGAGGTTGAAAGGTTTGCCTCGGCCCTATACGTGTACACGATATGTGACGTTTGGATGAAGGCTATTGTTTGGTCAAATTTGTTCGATCGAAATGTCGTTTTCAGATGTAAATCTAATTAATATTTTGTGAGTAAAAAGCTAAATAAGCACAAAATATATGCGTAAAATAAAATAATTGCTTATTTAAATGTGGAAAAATACTCGACAGTAATTGCACGAAGCTATACGTGGTGGTGACAATTTGCAATGTATTGTCGCATGTGTCTTGCTCGTGCTGTCGCATGCGACAATTCATACGAACAGCTTTTTGCGGAATGGTTGCCAAACGCTGAATGCAAATGCTTCAAATTTAAAAAGATCGTTTTTTAATGAGAAAATATCCTCTAATATGTTATGTCTAATTTCACAACAAATCAAAGATCAACAATGAAGACAAACCTGGTATTAACGTAGCAGTAGGCTTTGCTGCATTCCTTCGAGATAAAAAAGGGTGCTGAGCAAATATTATCTTTACTAAGCGTACCGATCAGTGAAAAGGGAGTAGTGGTTTGTTTAGTTTTTCATCATTTTTTTCGGTTTAATTTTCCTTTTTATCCTAGGAGTACCGGAACTATGTTCATCTAAGATTTAAACATCAAATAATAATTAGTTTAAATTGTCAAATTTTTTAAAACATTTTCTCATTTTCCGGACGAATCCACCGAAGGGTTTAATACTTGTACTCCGGCCCCCATGCAATGAATACATGCCGCATACCACAGCGGATGAACACTGGTGGCCCGCGGTTCCCTTTCAGTCTGTCCGTAGAGGTAAACAAGCGGCCAACATCGGTAGAGTGAAAGAGACGGGCTAGATTTTCACCGTGAGTTCCATCCTCGCCGACAGGGGGTTTGATAATGTGCCACTGCGAGTGGCCAACAGTGTCTCAGATCGTAGTAACACCACCCCGTGCTAGGTAGGGTCGCCCGTGTGTGTAACGTGTTCGCCGCCACCCTCCAGAACGTACGGCTTCGATGGTATTGCGGATTGGTGGTGTTCCTAGTGGGCGCACGTAGACCGCACAGCGGACAGACAACTCCCCATTCCATCTTTATCGTCTAACCCCTACCCTTGCTACGGGCGGGAACGGTTCATCAGTGTGTAACGGGGTGCGGTTCCGGTAGCTCCCATACCGAGCGGAGTGAAGTGAAAATTTGGTTTTCGAGCATCGGGTTTTCACCTTCCGCGGGCAGCTTTTTGGGGCAGTGGCAGGTGCTAAAAGGAAAAGAAGAAGAAAAATCATTTCGGCCAGCCCATCAATCAACTTCCAAAAGCGGGACCTGTGTTTTAAAAGTAAAAAACGTAAGTACCCGATGTCCTGGAAAAGGTGGTCGGAAAAGTTGCAAAACTGCTGCTGTTGTTGTAAATTATTTATTACTCGGTCAGTACTTCGTAGTCAGAAGTCAGACTTCCCGGGAGGTATGTTTTTTTTTCTTATTGAGGAAGTTTTAACAGTGCGCGCCCTAAGGAAACCCTTCTTACCCCGTACCCTGTGTAGGCATATTGTGACGCGTTGACTTTAGGCTGTGGTTGTGTGGATGTGTATGTTTGAATTAAAAATTCGGCAAACTCTCAACGCGTGGTTGTGCGTGTGCAAGACAAGTTACAACAAACAAAATCCAATTTACAAACGGCGCTTTTTTCATTGGAAACGATTGTACTGTGTGTATGTACGTGTGCGTCACCATTACTAAACGGTTTCTATTTTTCTCTCTATCACTGCGTGCTTGTATGTGTGTATTTGATGTAGATTTTCCTTTTGCCGCGTTCGTGCTGAAAGTCTCTTATACAAAAAAAATCAACTCCGTCACAATTTCTCCCTTTTGCGCGTGTCGCACTGTTACAAGCACCTACATCCATCGCTATACCATTGCCTTTTTCCCCCGTGTCTGACATCTGCCGTGCGTATGTGTGCTGTGCTTGCCATTGCTTTCAGTGGTACGCTGGCGTGTGTGTCTGTACAGTCGTGTCGTAAACCGTTTCGAAAGGCTGCTACTGCTGCCGCTCGCCGTGTGTCAGTGAACCGGTAAAACACCGTGGGGAAGGGCGTCGTGCTTTCCTCTCCCACATCTTCTTTTTTGTTTGTGTGTAGAAAGATTGGCCGCAAACGGGAGAAGGAAACTAAGCAAAGGTAAATAATAACCGATCTGTGAGAAAAACAAATGTGTGCAAACTAATCGGTTTCAAGCGAAGAGGAAACCCATACCCAAAAAGCCAAGCCCGCTTGGGTGTGTGTGCGTGTGTGTTGGTGCTACATCAGTGTATTGCCGTATTGTGTCTCTGTTTTGGGGGGACTTTTATTGTAGTTGTTCTGCGAAAACCCTTTTCCTATACGTTTTCCCATTTTTCGGAAGGTTATTATGGGGCTATGAGAGAGGGGGGGGGGGGCTTTTGGCGAAATTATATAAGAACCATTCTTTTACCTGTGATGATTCTCTTGTGTATATCTACGCGCGTGTGTGTGTGTGTGTGTGATCAGAGATTTTGTTTTACAGGCGCGAAATTATTTTTTGTCTCTTAACATCACATTAAGGAACAAACACAAAACAAACAAAAAAACTCAGTCGCCCAAACCATAGTCACAGCAGTGTGGTGCCAATCAAACTCCTGCCTTCAAACAACCGCCTGTCCGTGGTGTCTCCTTCTACAAGCAACACACATACTTCTCAGAAGAGGAAAAACAGCGGACCTTGTGACGTCATTTGACGTTTCAGAAACGCCGCAATCCGAGAGTTTTTTTTCCCACCGACACCAAAGGAGGAATAGAGGAAGAGAAAGAGAAGGAAAATATGCACTGAAACACACACACACACACACACAATCAGTGGAAAAGGGAAAGCCGCTGTGTTGCTCTTCCTTGGCTTATTTTGTAGTTGGCTTAATTGTGATAAGTGAGGTGAAAACTGTGAAAAGCTAGGTTAGTG
>KB696507.1:0-11726 GCA_000349165.1 Anopheles christyi | reverse complement strand
ACCGCTCTGAAGCGAGCACAACCTAACTGCACTGAAAGTTAAACCATCTTTGTGGAAGTGAATGTACACCAATGTGAATGAAAGTGAAGAAAAGTACAGCACGTATACGTACAGAAAATTACAGAACGGCGTTGCTCCATGCGCACACATTTGTTTGGACTCTTGCTTGTTTGTCTTTGTCGTGTCGCACAACAAAATCACTAAAATTGGCTGAGTTTAAGGAGAGCGACTACCACACCGACCGCTCCGGACGGCAAGTTGAAGTTGGAGCGGGCTCCGGAGCCGTGGATCCGCTCCGGAGCGCCCAGCACTAGTTCCCATTTTACCACGTTTTTCCATATTTATGAAAATAATTGATAACAGTTAAAAACGCAACACAGTTAATGTATAAAAACGACTTTATTCTACGTTTATTCTTCTACACGATTTTAAGTATAAAAAAGTCTCATCTCACAAAATTGATCGTACATCTAAGGAATGTCGCAATAAAAGTCATATAATGTACTTTATCTTCTAACGTTCTAAGACGTTGATTAACTTCCCATAGGCAATCGCAGCCTGCAGAAAGAAATGCTACCAGACTAATATTGAGCGAAATGTTTTCTGTGAAATCTTTACGTTCGAGTAGATTGATTAAGAGGAAAAAATGCAATCAAAATTCTTAACATGGTATCAATAACTCTCCTCAGTCAGTCCTGCGCACCTTTTTTTTATACTAACGTTGATCAACTATACCGAAATTGACTTATATCCTAGCTCGCTCGCACTTCGTCCCTGTAAACTACAGAGCCTGCAATGAGATTTAAATTATTCCGAAAGTGCTCTATTGCAACTATCACGGGCACAACCTTGCCCTGTTTTACTTCCCTTAACTAAGCGCAATCGCGTATTGTCTAGAACGGGTATAGTAAAAGATTTACTAAGGACTTACAAAAATATGGCCAACAGTTGTTTCGCTGTTGTTGGCACAGTTAAGGGAGGGATCGATATCATTTACCTACTATATAAGGGACGCTAGTAAAGTAGGACGTAAATAAAAACGAACACAGACACACAAATAGTAACTAGCAAACGAACAAACCACATTACGGATCAGGGACGCCTCTCTCCGGATGTCTCTGTAGGTTGCTCTTACCGTATGAAGGCAGTGTAAAGGATGTACAGCAACATGTAATAGCAGATGTACCGCAGGGTCAGTTCGTTTGCTAACAACCGTCATATGAGGTGTGTGATGTACGGATTGGCGCCACCACTACCATTGATGCCATTGGTTGACGACGTGATGGTCGCCGTGATGATGGTAGGTGTACGCATTCCATAGTTGGCAGATGGTGGCAGCAGCAGCTGGCTGACGGACGATCGATAGAATCGCAGATAGTGGATGTACCCTTCGTCATCCATGGTAAGAAACTTGCTAAATTCTCGGTTCATGATCAAACGTTTCGCTCGCCCGATCAGCTTGATGCAGGAGAGGAGATGTGGTTTAACGGTGGAGCCACGCTTATCGTACCACTGGGAAGATTCCTCAAACCGTTCGCCCAAAAAGCTTCGGCTTACCGGACTGCCCACGACCGGTGTTGAAACGCCCGAATGATTACTCCCGTACGATCGCCGGTTTTCGCTCGACGAACTATCGGCCACGGCCGCCGTTCTGCGCGTGCTAAACCGTCCCGACAACCGTATACTGGTGACGCTTTTGCGCGGCTGATTGTTGTACAGATAGTCGACGCTCCAGAAGACGATCTGATCCCCTACGCTGACCAAAATGTGCGGTGCGCTTGGATCCGTCCAGCTGCTAAAGTACAGCGCGGTTACCGGGAATTGGTGCGATTCCAGCACCCCCAGCTGCCGGTTTTGCTCCATCATGTGCAGTATGATCCGGCCGTCGTGGCACCCGATCGCTAGGAACTCGCCATCGGCCGATAAGGCACAACTGCAGATCACACTCGCTGCGGGGTGGTGGCCAGTGTCGAAGAGCATTTTGCTACCGTTTGAGGCCGGTTTCACCGCCAGCAGCATGTCGAACGGGGTCAAATCAAACGATTCAATAGCGGCTTGATGCAGCCCGAGATGATAGACTATCCCGTCGGCCGTGCACAGGATCAGGGCGGCGCGAGGAGGCGGCCCGTACGCCGCTGCCCCGTACGAACGTTCAATTTCTTTTTGCACCAGCTCCAGTGTTTGGTTTTCAAGATCGTAAATCTGGAAGGAAGGGAAACACAGAGGAATCGTTAGCATGAACCAAAGAAAAATAAATTACTGGAATAAAATAATCTTCTCATTTTCGATTGCAGATTAATACGAATGCACCCTTAATGCGGACACATACCTGTATTGAACATCGGTCACCGATCAGCAGCAGATAGCGATCGTACAGCAGGTAACACTTCCGTATCATTTCGCTCAGTTCTAGCACAACGCGCTCGTTAATGCATACCTTGCAGACACCCTTACCCGAAGCCACCAAGATTTCCTGCTTGGATGCCTCTAGATCATCCTGCTGTGCGCGACAGAAACTGTCCAGATACGTTATCTCCGTGTTGAGATAGAGCACTTCGTGCACCACGCCCAGATCAGACTGCCATTTGGTCATCCGGAGTAGCTTGCCGTTCTCCAGACCGAGATAGAACAATGACCGTGTTTCAATCAGGCACAGGACCGGCGCATCGATCGCTTCGTTCTGGATCGTCTTCTCGTGCGACACGGCACCATCTATGTCATGGAGCAGGGTCTGTTGCAGCCGGCAGTGCCGATCGACCGTGTTCAGCTGTACCGGGTCCTCGTCTAGGTTGGCGAGAAAGGCGGTCGTTCCCTCGAGTTGGTACTGATCGCTGACCGGGCCGAGCGGTAGACTATACAGGTTCACCGCATGCTCACCGTCCTTCGAGATGGACGCGAGCAGCACGTGCGACATGCTGTCCTCCATTAGCACGTCCAAATCGACGATCGAGTGACTAATGTTCATGCGTCGGATCTCCGCCCCTTCGACGATGTTTACGATCGAGATTCCCCGCTCGGTACCGAGCACGAGGAACCGCTTGTCTTCCGTCACGACACTGCACGTGTTGGTGCACGCTTTGCGCTCGTACACCGTTCTCGGCTGGCCAAGCCCGGTCGGTTCGAGGGCCCGCAGGCGCACCTCGTTCTTGCTGACGAACAGGAATCCTTCCGGCAGCTGGTACACATTTAAGGGCGGCTGCATATCCACGAAAATCGACTCGATGCTCGTGGATCTCATATTGAACACGATGCCACGCGATGTACCGTCTTCACAGGCGACCAGAATTAGGCATTGTCGTACCGAACCACCGTCCGGTTTGCTGAGGTCGCGAAACGGTTGCAACAGATACGCATTCTTGATTTCCGTCTGATGCTTCATGTCGGGCTCCTCCGTGCGGAACACGGAACTGTACACTTTGTACACGAACAGCATGCCCGACTCGCTGATTGCGATCAGTTCGGTGTGTCCGGACAGCTTCAGCACGCAAAAGCAGGCGAACCCGCCGGCACACGAGAGGGTCATTTCGGCTTCCCGCGGCGTTGCCTCACGCATCCGATAGTCCGGCTTGTCGGGTGGGTTTTTGGTGGACCACACCTTTATCAAGCCGCGCCGATTGAGCGCGACCAGAAACTGGTTGATCCGCTGCACGTCCTTGATCTGATCACCGTCGCAGCCCTTGAACGTCATCGGTGGCAGCTCGTACTCGACCGAAAGATTCCATAGTTGAATGTCGTTGTTCGCGAGCGACACAAACACATGATTCGCATCCTGGAAGCGCACCTTATCCGGCCGGTGGCAAAGTTTTATCACCGACGATTCGAAACAGTGGACGCTGGAAACAATGAATTGAAAGGTAAGTAATGACTCCTTCAAACACAAAATGCATGGAACCTAACTTACACATCGCGCAACCAGACCCGGTTCTTGTACTTCTCCACCTGCTGTTTTGCCATCTGCCCGATGGGGCCGGAAAAGTTAAGGGCCCGTTGCAGTAGACGTGAATCCTCCGACAGCAAACACTCCGTCGCCATCAGAAAGTCGATCAGTGCATCGATGACCGCTTCCGTGTCTTCCTCCATGGGGAAGATGTGCTCCTGATACTTGCGCAAATCGCCCACCGTATTGGGCAGGCCGGCAATACGTAGCTTCTGCTCTAGAAACCCAAAGTCTTGATATAGCTCGGGAAAGAGATCATGCTCACCGGCCTGGTCGATGTGGTACGCGATGTGGAAGTAAAAATAGTCATCGTTCGGAAACACGTTCGTCAGCTCCAGCTCCCGGCGGTTGTCGAGATTCTCGCGGATACTGTTGGGGAGAGCAGACGGAAATTAGTCATAACAACACAGCCTACTGCAAACGATTGATACCGTTCGATCACGAGTCGTTAGTAGCTGGAGCAATGTTCATTTAAAGTATCGTTAGTCCCGGCTGAACGGGTGCTGTATTTGCGTGAATTGGTAACATGTGGAAAGCGTGCCCAACGTACCTATAGTTCTGTAGCAGTCGGCGATGCAGATTGATCATGTCGGACCCGGGCGGAAGCTTAATATCGTTATAGCAAATGTATTGCATTATGTAAAACATCTTACTCTTACAGACGCGCTTCTCTAGCAGCCCGCTGCGCTCCAGCTTCGTTAGAAAACCTTCCGTCGTTTCCTTGTCCATCTCCCAGTACATCTCCAGCAACTGCGTACACGTGCAACGCGCGTAGGTTGTCAGTTTTTGTGCAGAGTAGTGTTTAAACAAGAATCGTGAAAAGGGGAAGCGTTAGTTAGGTATTACACATATAAATTGTGGCACAATAGTGAAGGGTTAATCTACTGCAGGACTAGTTGTTGTGGCAAGTGTTGGGTGTAAAAAAGCTACCTCTAATTTTCGTTTCGCTCATCTGAATGAGTGCGCTTTGTCGGAAAAGCCCTATAGCCTGAAAAGCCCGAAAATTCGTTCTTTCGAGCTACGTTACACCACTCATTCAGAACAGCCAACCTGATCGAAACCTTATCTGTGACTTAACGTTAGAGAAAAGTATTTTGGTAAAATAATTACACGCAACGACAGCGGCACATTGTCCCGGAAGATCACTAGATCGCGAAATCGCTGCTGCTCCTCCACACTAAACTGCTCCAGCGTCGAGGCGATCGTGCGCGAGACCCGCTCCGACCGCGGGAAGGTACATTTCTGCAGATTGTCAATGTGCTGCTGCCAGTTGATAGGCACCTCGTGCTTGCTCTCCTCGCTCATGCGCAGCGCAATCAGGTTGATGAGAAATGGGTTACCCTGACAGGCCCGGCACAGTTCCGTCGCTGCCGGCGGCAACATGGTGTTCTTCTTCTTCAGCGCTCTCGCAAACAGCTCCAACCCTTCCGGTTCGGTAAAGCCCTGCGGCAGCTTCACCACAAAACGCTCCGACTCGCTAACCGCGTGCACCACATCCATATCCTTCGTAATGACGACGGTTTTGCACTTAAAGTCAAAGTCCTTGATCAAGCTCGGCCGGCTAACGTGCGCCAGCACGAGCAAACTTTCCGACAGCTCGTTCGCAAACGCCTGCGTAAAGGTGCGCTTCCAGTAGTCGATCTTGTTCGATGGGTAGCTGTAATTGTTGCCCCGTTCCTCCTGCTTAACGGCGTCGCCCAGTTGTACGCGCAGCTTTTCCAACTGCTCCAATATCGCCTCCTTCGTGTTGCAGTACGCCAGATCTAGGTAGAAGATTTTGTAGTTCATCTGCGTTACCACGGTAAGATCTTCGCAGGCCTGGCACACCAGCGTCTGCTTGCCTGTGCCGATCTTGCCATAAACGAAAAGGTACCGATGCTCCGCTACACCGTGACGGAGCGACATCAGGTGTTTGTGCATCGTCCATCTTAACTCCTTCCGGTATACGCTGATCGATTCGTGCGACGGCATAAACGATTCGTTCCGGTACGCTACGTAACGGTTGTACTCCTTCGTCAGCACATTCCGGTACATTTCCCATCGCTCCACGATCCAGTCGTAGTAGTTGCGGATTGCATCCATAAAACGGGACACTATCTGCGGGTCGCGCTGATGCTTTTCCTCCAGCATGGAGAACATTAAATCGATCTGGAACATTTCGGTCGGTTCGTTGCTAATTTCCATACACTCGTCGGTGTTGAACACGCGATGGTGCCCAAAATCGTACAGCACATCGTACACGTCCAGATCACCCATCATCGCCCGAAGCGACTTTAGGGCGTTAACATCGTTCATATTGGGAGTTTGGGAGGTTTCTTTTTAGGTGTGAAATAATGATGGAA
The DNA here is from genome assembly GCA_000349165.1 of Anopheles christyi. Lineage (NCBI taxonomy): Eukaryota > Metazoa > Arthropoda > Insecta > Diptera > Culicidae > Anopheles > Anopheles christyi. The sequence goes on along the minus strand of KB696507.1, from coordinate 5,447 downwards.
GTTTGCTATACGGGAGAGGGAGAAAAAGAGATCAAAACAAAAGTTAGATCAGGATGATTTCAATGTTTTTTTTTGCTTTGGTGCAATGATGAGGGCTCAAGAAGGGGATATTGATTCAGGCAGTTGGCAGTTCGAACGGGATTCGAACAATGTTGGGCCTTATGACAGGCCTACACCGTTACCACTTATCACCGGGCTTCCCAATATTGAATAGTACTTTATCTTAAACGACATCCCGTTTCTGTGGAAGGAATTTGGTACAATTTGTCAGCACCTGCATGTGCCGAATGGATAGCAAAACATTTCATAGCATCTCTTATTAGATTCTAGTATCACCAGTACCTGCGGAGCTCCACAAGGAAGTAATCACGGCCTATTGCTCTACATCTTGTACATCGTGTTCTGCAGTTGGTAAGACCATGCAGATGTATGTCGAGAAATTGATACACTAGTATGTCGAGAAAATGATACACTAGTATTTTAAGAATGGTAAATCAGTTCCTCATTCTCTGAGACGTAGGGATCGTACTGGACGATCCGTTATCATTCCAGCAGCACATTAACAGGTTTAGCGCTAGGAGGAACCAAATGTACAGGCCGGATGAGAATTGAACTTTGTCACACTAGCCGGCGCGTCTAGCCTGATCCTAGCAATTCTCAATATCAAGGACGATTAACAAAAACATGAAAATAATGAAAAATAAAATGAAAAATTAATGTAATTTATTAATACAAAACAATTCTGAACTGCTATGTATCTATACCAATGCCCTATGTTCCACTAGTTATAGAAATTACTCTCATGGAACCCTAATTGGTCTGATGGGTAGACCTACTACCATGACCAGGTTGTATGAGCTGTTTGATCATCGCTCTCAAGTCCTTAAGATCTTTTTTTGTCCCCAAGCTAAGGTAGCAGCTCCGGACGCTTTTACAGCAGCGGGCTTACTGCAAAGTAAATCAGTACGATCAGTCCAGTCCGACAAAATGATAAAACGTCACGTTTATACCTATAAAATACGTTGTTTATAGGTTGGAAATGATAATATCGTAAGTATATCTCTAGCAGGATTTGAAATTATCCTCAGAACAAAGAATCATCATCTATTGCGTGATGTTTTTTTCTCTCTGCTCCCTCATCTAATGCAAAGATCGCATCGTGCATGTATTCCACTTCAACTAACGCCGTACAATATAAAGAACACCGCCACACAAGGCTGCTCATGGTGGTGGTATTGCGAAATCACATTCTAGCATGCTTCTAGCATCGATACCCCAATGGCCACCGCTCATGCAGCACACGACTCAAAGCGTGTGTAACAACGCTCAAGTTTACCATCAAGAAGCTGCATACTACCAAATATAGTGAATCAAGAAAACCTTCAAACAGCTGTCGAATGGGAACACTTTTGGAAGCGAAAGCTAACAATTCGTATTACAGTGAAACATTTTAAGTTGATTCCTATCTCAAGTTTCTACAAAGAAGAATAGAACGGAACAGGAATCCGACGATCAAGTATTTACATGCCACCGGATGGGCGAAGTTTGTTGCATACAATTCAATATAACGGACTTCATTGTTAGTTTAGTGATTGAAATAGATTGCAATGTTAAGACACTCTGAATGGGAGGCAATATTCATTTGTGATTGCTATGGGCAACACCTTTCCCCGTCTTGTTGCCCTTCTCGATCCCGAACGGAACGGCGATCGTGCAATTGATTAAACCAGGGGTAGACAAACTTTAGACAAATGCACCATAGATCTTGTATTAACTAAAATTATTTAATCTCTTCTATAGATCAATCACCAATCACAAGTTGACCCTTAGAATTCACGGAACGATCGTACCCTAAGTATTCCAGAAAAATATTTTGCAAAAATGTAACCAGTTCATTTAAATTTAGTCGCAGCCTAGCTCTCAGAATAAAACGTGTGCTAAACAAAATGGTTTAATTTAATATCTTCATCCAAAAATCTCGGAAGAGCTATTTAGTACTTAACATTTAGGTCCTCTGATCTTGGAAACTACAATCAAAGGCTGTAGAATTCAATTGCTCCACAAGCCTTTCTACTTTTCAATCTTTTTTGTATCTTAAGAAAGACACTACCAGAACTATTAAACTTGCGTTGAGACGCTGTGTAATTAAACGGCATAATCGAACTCAATTTTCCCTTTGTCGAGTGTAGAGGAAAAAAGTGAAATCAAAATGTTCTCCTCATGGTCTACTGCATTCGATTGCCGACCCCTGGATTAAATGTTTCGTCTTAGTAGGCAATGTGCCTTCTTGCGCCAATAAAAAAAAGAAAGAAGTATTACAACTTTATAGGCTGCAAAATTGAAGTGCGAGAACCCACATTTCTTAATCACCTTTAACGGAATGGCAGTGTCAAGCGTTGCTGATGATATTGATGATGATGTTTGAGCTGCTTGATAACGACCGGCGCAATAAAATCCAATTACACGTACGCCAATGAATTGCTCGCGCGCAGCTCCAAGCGACTATGATGAGTCAGAGCGTTATGGTCGAGGCTTGCTCTTTCTAACCAAAAAAAACCCCCGCTTCGCCAATGAAAATAGGTCACTTTTTGCAGGAAATAAATGATACTTTAATGCTGGATTTATTAAAAGTAAAATATGTACCATTTTTTTAAAATAGTATCTGGTATCTCTTCCATGCGTTCCAACTTGTTCATTCGCATTTTCCAAAATTAACTCCAACCTCACACCATTTCACTCACTGCCAGATGTCCGCAAAAATCATAAGAAAACTTTCGCATCGATATATTTACCGACACGATAGGCAACAGCGTCTACTTCAAGCTCTTGTTTGCTCGAACAACAACACACATTAGCCGTCAGCGTTTTGCCGTCGGAAGAACGACCGGTCCCACACTCGACTTGAGCTGCTTTCGCCCCTTACCTCCCTACCCTGTTGTTCTTTATCCTCTTCCCTTTAGTATAGCAAAACCAAGACATGTGCAGGAGCACAACATTCAATTGCACACACAGCACGATAAAGATAAGCTCATCGTAGTGGTGAGCGACTACGATCGTGGTCAGCATAGGTCTGTGCGGATGGTACCAGTAAGAAAAATAAAAATAAACCTCCTTCCATCTCTTCCATCCGAACATTTTGTTTCTCTTGAGCAGTTAGCTAATAAAAGTTACATCTCCAGAAAAAAGGGAATTTGCAACAAGCACAAGAAGTTTCTCCCAAAGGCACCTTGATTAGGGGCACAGTTTCTTCTTATTGCAATTGGGGATCGAGTCGTCGGTGCACTCAGGCGGTGTGATGTACAACGAACACGTTTATTGCGCACAAAACATAAACAGCAGTGTATAGTTATGGACGGATTTGAGCAGGGTTGATGAACGAACAAACTCCGGACGCGTTTGGGGTTGGTTAAAAATATCTTCATCTCCTCAGCGAGATCATACACGATCCTTCCCTTTATGCGTAAAACATTTTGAAACACCATTTTGAAGAACTTCACCAAACACGATCTGTTCTTTCTGTCTTTCTCTCTCTATTCAGCTCAGGCGTGGAGCATTCTCAGTTGGAGATTTGTTCAGGGATTGTACGCACTATACGCATCAATTGCTACACTATATTTGCATAATATTTGAGAGATGTGCTAATGAAGTTCTGCGTCTACTTGGACATTCACCACCTTCAGCACGATGAGTCAGGTAAGTACGCTCAGGTGGCGTTCGTCTTTCGCTGCAGATAAGAATGTTTTCCTCAACATCGTACCACTCTTACGTCACTTGTTAGAAAACTCACTCACAAGGAGCGGCATAGAGAACCTGGTTCAACGAGGCAACTGCCTTTAAATGGAAGTTGGGCCGACAATTATCTAATATTTTGTTGTTAATGAATTTACACGAATCAATCGAAGCGAGGAAAAGCAACCACGCACTGGGTCACCGGAGTAAGGAGTCTATAGAATGTTCGGCTGCCTCCTGTCCAACTCCTATCGTGCATTGCGTACTCCCTTCCAAAGCATCCGAAGGGAAGGCCACTGTACAAAAGTGCACCGACAGCGTATCAAACGTACCCCCATGTATGGTGTACGCAAAAGGGACAACACAACAACACGACGTATAAAAGAAGAAACACACAAACACAAAACTGTCCACGAACCCTTCGGAAAGCCTGATCACTGCACTCGATCATTACCTTTTTTGATGCTGCACTCGAAATAAAGGGGTAGAAAAGTGGCGACGTGCCGTTACGCTGTGTGACACACGCGAGATTGCTTTTTTTTTTTTTATTTTACTTCGCTGTAGCAACGCGAAACTGTCCAGCTGAGCCCTACACACTCGGCCCTCTCGGCAGCTCACGGACACTTTACACGGGGAGAGCCTGCTGTCTATACGTTCAAGCTCCATCCACCAGCGCTCACAGACTACGACTGACGGTAGAGACCCGCTCGAACGCGAACCATCGTTCACGAAACTACCACCAACACCTGCAACACAACAGCCATCAGCAACATCAAGAGTGGGACGGACGCGGACCCCAGTCAAGAACTGGTTTTAGTTTCGCATGCGCCTCCTCACCTTGCAGCCCTTACGCACCATGGCTTCCGTTTTCCTTTATCGACATACATATGTATGGCGAAGCCTACATACAGACTCGGGTAGGGTGTTGGTGAGCACATATGCTTGTCTGGGTTTGATCTTGCGTGCCCGCTTCTAAAGGAGGGCCCTCACGCCCCAGACACCGCCTTCTTTCAGTGCAACATAATGATGAGCAAAACATCCACCACCAACGTTCCGAAAAAAATGTTCCGGATAAAAAGAGTCATTCGCTGCAAATTGATGCAAATACAACTCTCTTTGTCTGATGGGTCCACCCAAATTGGGGATCGGAAGCTTTCGCTCGGTGGTGCGCGCACTACATAAGGTGAACGAACTGCGGCGCCACCCATCATCATCGCCACAACAATGAGGAGTGTCAAAGAACCTGGATGTTGCATTTCCGCCGGTTTTCCTTTACCCGGGAAGCAATGACCTGCCGCGGCACAGTTTCTATTTCCACTGTCAAGGACAGTGGACCTGCGCAGAGTGTAGCAGGGAAGCGCGCGCTTTATCCATTCAACGGTAAGCGAAAGGTGGGACGAATACTACTCATTCCTTTCCTTATTGTTTGGTGTTGCCATCGCTAACAAAAAACGAACATGAAGTGAAATTATATGGTGATTTTTACGCTACGGTGTTACAGACAACTGTGTTTGTGATTTAATAAGAGGTCCTGGCGCTTTTTGCACTGTTTTTCTTTTCGAGCAGCTTTGCTTCTAGACTACTTTTGGTTCTCCAAATTTTCTACTGATAAATGACCGTCGAAAGACTCTTCTGAACATAGGCTGTAGTAAATACCAACTTAAGTGGTGCATTCAGAGATAGTGCGAAAATGAAAATATTTGCCATCTAGAATGTGA
>KB696506.1:0-12101 GCA_000349165.1 Anopheles christyi | reverse complement strand
TGTGTGTCACACGGTCGTGCATAAACCGGACGATTTCGCGCAGTTGTATTTTAATTAAAAGCTGAGCAAGCGAGAGCGAAAGGACCCTGCAGCTATGCTTTAATTATGATCAGCAAAATCCGGGTGACGGTTGTTTGTGATCATTTAGGGCTAAGGCCTGTTTTTCTGCGTAGGACACCTCGGACGAGAGAGCAGGGCGCTTTTGAATGCCTGTAGGAAGGGGGTATTTTGCTGTCGTGTAATTTGTTGTTGCTATTTAACGCTATTTTATGATAGCGATACGGCATTCCATGTTGTGTCTGCAGGTGTAGAAAACATCGTATCGGAAAGAGGAAATTAAATACAGCTATTTGCGTATGTATTGATTTTTGTTTTCCTTAAAGCCAAATTTACTTTGCAAATGATTAGATTATTTAATCTATTTTGTATAAATTTGAAACATTATCCTGTTCAATAAAATATTTTGCATATTTTTGCTTGCGTTTATCGCACGAAGCATAAAAATGCATTTTCCAATGTCAGTTTATGTTTTTTTCTACCTCATCCTCATTTTTTTTTTTTTGCTCTATCGAAAGTTTCCCGCGGGCTGGTAATCTAATTAGAAAACTAGACACATAATTCATAATTACATTGTTAATAATTAAATACCACAGGATTGGCCGGAGGAGAGAAACTTTATCCATGACCAGCAGACACAAAAGCATCAGTTTACATGCTCTATAGAGGAAATGCAATCTAGCAGAGACCCTCCTAAAGGAGCAGAGCGAACTGTGTCTGATGCAAAAAAAAAGAAAGAAAAGACGCACCAACCCCGAAGGTGATGGCCGAGAGGAAATAGTGGTGCAGAAGCCATCAACATTCCCAATAGACTAACCACAGACGGGCAAAGAGAGATACATGTTGCAAAACGACCGGAAGCAAAAACTGCCTTAGATACCACGACTCGCTGCTGGGTGGACAAATCCCCGCGAGTTATTCGTGACCAGACGTGCAAAAAGTGGGCTGGTAACAGTATCATCAACGTATATATGTACTACCAACACCACACCACCAGGTGTTTACAAACATTCTCGTGCTTTCACTTTCTTCGCAACGAGTCCAACGGGCAGAAGAGTCCATTTTGACGGGAAGAGTGAGAGAAAGTGTAATAGCGCGCCATCGACAGGACTGTTTTTGTTTTGTTCTTTTTTTGCTTCTTTTCAAGATGTTTTTTTTCTCCAACGGTAAGTAAATAAAGGAAACAGTACATACGCTTCATCATCGTTTTTCCTTTCGCCATCTTGGTTTCACTTTGTTTTACCAGACCAGAAGTAATTATGAAACTTTTGCTACAATTTGTCCTCTTTTTTTGCTTCTTTTGTTGGACGGGATGCAGTGAACGGAATAAATTACAAATTTGCTCTTGTTTATCCTTATCGCACGAAACTTACCATTGAAGGGTTTGCTTTTTTTTTTTGCATGTTGAAGTACACGCAAACAGAAATGTGTAAAATGAAAGAACAATATCCTTTTCATCGTTTACAAGAGAGGATAATATTCATAAAAACAACCATTGGAAACTTCAAATAAATTACGTAAAGCAAAACATTTCTTGGAAACTATTTCTTGGAATTAAAAATATTTTTTAAATTCTTAACAAGAATATAAAAAAATTTTGACATACAAAAAATCCAACGCTGTCTTCACTCAAAGAGGAGCAAAATAATATTCGAATTGTGCAAAAAGGGAAAGGTCTGAATGAAAAGAAAAGCTCTTCACAAAACCTGTGAACAAACACACACCATCGCACTCACGCGCTTTACAAATCTCAAGATATTCTTTACGATGCGCGCGAGACACGGTAAACAGCGGTTTTGATCCACAGAACAACATGCATAACGCAATCAAACTCCTCGCTCCCGCAGTTTTGTAAATGTGTACGCGTGTACGAAAGAGTCTGTATGTTTTGCTTGACAGCTCAGCAAGTCTGAAGTGAATGGCCACCACCACCCTCCTCCTTCTTCTGCACAGTGTTCCACAGTGATATTTGTTTGTTCACCGTACAACAATTGTGCATTGTTGCAGCTGCACTTCAAGCTACACACTTCAAGGATCCGCACACAGTACGCTCTCGCCATCACGGAGCGATACCTTTCGCTTTTGAAAAAGGGGAACGTCGAGGATTTATGTTTTTGCTTTACCGCCTACAATTTGTTTTTGAAAAGAAAAGTGTGGTCTCCGAAAGGGAAGACAAAATTCACGTTTGTTTTTTTTTTTTGTGAGGATGAGGAGGTTGGCAATTAGAAGTGGCAAGAGGTAAGGTTTATTACCTTTAGGCTAATAATTGTATGGGTACAGTGTGCTAGAAAAAAAATAGGCTGAGGAAAGGGAGAAACATAACATCTGTTTTTGTTGAAGCAATGTTTATAAAGCAATAAAGCACGCGTCCAATCAAGCGTTTATTTTAATTAGGAAAGAATCAATAATTTTATCAATGAATATATTCAAAAAATTCCCGAAGACTTTTTTGTCTTCAAATACATTTCATACATTTCATGAATCGAATATAAATATGAAACGAAGTTAAAAAATAAATTAATCAAATTAAAAAAAAAGAAAATACATAAATAAAACTAAACAAATACAACTAATGGGATGCGCTTCCAAAACTATTTATTTTAAAATAATTTTTTCGTCAGTAATTATTTTATTTTTTTATTTTGTGTTATTTAATTGCTTTCATTGTTTATTGATGCTGTTTTTCGGTTTACTTATTTTGTTTTATTTATTTATTGTATTGCACTATTATGATTATTTATTATAACAAATAGCAATAACGTTCTAATTGAGTACTGGAGCTCGGGCAAAAAAAATGCTGTGCACATTGTACAACTTCAAGGCCTATCAGATTTTTTTTATTATGCTTTAAAAAACCATTGTTATGACTTTATATTTAAGTCATACATAACAATGTATGAACACATACATTACACGCTACACCTCGCGAAAAGCGGCTTTATGCCTGTGTCAACTGCCATTATCATCCATTACGAAGCCGTCCAAAATTCAGTGAGTAATGGTGTACAAATTCAGACGAAAGAGCAGATTATATGGCGTCACGCAACCATGAGTACAACTTTTCCAACCAAAGGCAGCCAAAACAAATGGAACGCAAGTATCCACAGAACGGTGTTTCTGATAACAGAGCAACACATATAGTAGAGGTTAGAGAAAAAAGAAACACCGAATGGATCGCAAGGACACGTAGATGGAGGTAAAAGCATGGTATGTTTTCATTATCCCAACCGTCTATGCCTAAATGTGACGGCACACACCTTTGGGACATGCGGTGAGCCTAGCTGGCTTGTTTTCCCAAAAATTTCCACCGCAGGGAGAAAAATACCACAAAAATACCAACATTTGCATTTCACGTTTGAGTTGTGTTGTGGTTGATAGATTGGCTAGAAAGAAAGGAAAATGACATTGGAGTGTGTGGGAATTTATGCTCCTCCATTTATTTACTGGCTGAGTTCAATTTAACACCAAATATATTCGTTACAATGTTGTGTGTGATACTATTCTTCAACATCTCGGTAACTTCTGATATTTCACCAGTACACCACACCGGCAACTTCGTGAGATACAATACATCATCAAATTCATGTCTAATGAACACTCGAATCGATCTAAAATCAGGACAACGTTCACACATCCCACAATGACAATATATATGCTCGTTATGCACTACATACCCCATTAGTATCGATATGTCAAACGCACTCCGCTAACACACAAAGGCACAACACAAGAACACCCACGCAAGGAACTACAGCTTGCGGTTAATAGGTGCTAATAGGTTAGCGGAGATGTTCGCCCCAACAACTAAACTTATGTTTTCTCGCTCGATCGATACAACAACACGGCGGCCGGGCATGAAATAAATGCCCCAACGCCCACACGGGATGAAAATCATTTCCTACCAGCAGGCATGTCTGAACAACAAGAAACACTTCCAACAAACGAACAACGCGATGAGGATCTTGGATTTAGCATAATGCACCAAACGACCTCCTCCTCCATTCTAACAAACAACCAACACTCATATCTTGTGCCTCGTTGCTCTTCAAGCTATTCACAGAATTCTGTTTGACAGTGCATCAGGGGGAATACGCGCTCAGCAGAACATCTCCCACGTAATTGCTCCCGGGAATTGGTTGGTCCTCGCACCAAACGGAAGTTGGATTCCGACGTAGCTAGAATAAGTGTGGGGCGCACACGATGGTACACCTCACACGGAGTGGTACACTACGGTGCCCCACTAATTGAAGTCGATGTTTGCTACCGGAATTGAAGAGCAAATACGATACATCTCTCTAGAGGGGTGGTAGAAAGTGAGTCACCACACCAGAGCAAAAAGCCACCTTTCGACTGTGCATTACTGGATCCACGTCCTAACCCTAGCAAAGGTTTTGAGTATGCAAATGAAAGGTTCCATTAAATTGCAAAACCTCATTTTGCTGTTACCGTATCTTCAATCGGGGAAGACACCGAATGCTGTTGTATATAGTGCTAGCATCACCGTAAAAGCTTGCTGTATCAGATCCAAGAAGAAGCTGGAACAGGAATTCTAGCTTTCAAGGAATTCTCTAATGTGAGAATTGCAAAACCTTACCACTTCCAGCTTTCGGATTAACTGGCTAAATGCAGCATAATGTCGCATTAGAGATCGCGTTTTGTGGAAACACTAATGTTTCCTGAACCTTTTAATGTCTCATGCAAGTCATCCCCGCTATTTGCTCGAGATGCAGAGCCCTTTTGGCTCAAATCAAATTGACCAGAGTTCAACATTGCGGTTGTGACACAATACAAATAAATTATGTATCATTTTTGACCTCCATCTTGTTCGCCATAATCTCATTGCCGGCAACAACACACCTCCTAGGTCAATAGGAACTGCAATCCTGAAGAGTGAAAACCAAGAGTTGCATTATTGTAGGGCCACCGGAGCATTATCAACAAACCATAACCATTACCAGCACACCATTAGCCGTTGTTGTAGTTGTTGCTGCTGGTGAAAGACGGAAAGCCTTCCATCACAGCAATTCTGAGCTCTTCACGTCGTGGCAACCAACCATCACGATACTACTGTGGGTCCAGAGAGCCCGCTGGCGTGACCACCGGGAGAGGACACCTCCTGGCACCACGATCACCAGAGGAGTTGGGGTTAAATTATACCTCCCCCAACCCATTACCCCCCAGGTCTTTCACGCGGGGCGACCACGACGAACAAATTGGAATCGTGGACTCTGCACATTCCCGGCGAGTGTGTTTTTGTGTGGCTCTTGTTTTTTGTTTTCACTAACCAGAGAAAAGTGCAATTGTATGCTGATGGATATGACCATCATTTGAAGACCATGGAAATGAGGGAGTGAGAGGGTGCTTGCTGATCGTACGGATTTATGCACGGCAAACTGATGGCCAGACGACGAGAAAAGGCGAGTGCGCGCGCGCCCGTTGGGTGAAAGAAGTGGATGAGCAATTAATTTAGCTACACAAATGCAATTGTGGGAAGTGATGCACTACTTTTGTAGCGCGCCTTTTGCTCTTTGCACTAATTACCGGATTAAAGGTCTCGCAGAATCGTTTCTTTTTTGTTGACGCCCCACGATTGAAGCGATGGGAAGGAGGCTCCTGGTAGTTGCAGAGACTAACCAACTAACGAGCGAAAATATGAGAGCTTCCGCTGCATCTCGTGCTACTTTCACGTCCCAAACAGACACACATTTTTGGTAGCAGTAAAACAAGCCCCAAAACACCAACGAAAAACCTAAAGCAAACCTCCCAAACATCACTGAAGAATGGGTGTACAGAGACATTAAATTGATAATGAACCATTTCGGACACGGCATCTGGGTGTGCGCGCGCTCTCTCATCTATTTGTTTTGATAATTATTTATGGCATACTTCTCTGGCGCGTTAAAGATCTCCGCCAACAGCGTTTTATGTCTGGGAAGCGATCAGTTTGAAACAGAGCGCACGCGGATTAACGGGGTCTTCTGGAGGTCTTGTTGAGGTGCTTTTTTGATGGCTCCACTTTCATACTTTCGGGCCAACACCCGCCCGCTATTTTTTTTTATAGCAATCTCGTGAACATCATTTTAAATAGCAACACACTCCCGGCGGCCCCTTTCCAAATGAGTTGTTATCGTTCTTCTATTAGCTCTGCACACCGTGATAGGATTAACTATGGACTGGGTGAGGGGACACATCACACAACTTTGCTATCGTGGGCGCGCACAAGTCTATCGAACCTGACCAAGAGCTTCTCTTTCACTCACTCACGCTCGAGGCAGTTTGAAGAACATATTTCGTTTTAAAAAATTGCTTAAAACAACGAACACGAAACACAGGTTGAAGGGGCGGAGAACACCACCGTCAACCGAGCGCATCCCACAGAAGATACAGCTACACACACTCGTAAAATGCTTAATTGATCAACGCCTCCCTGTAGCAGCAGCATCCCCCCTAAAGGGACAAGGCAAGATTTTTCCTTTCTACATCCCAATGTCTCCTCCCTAGAAAGAGTTCGCACACACTACATATCGTCGGCGACGACGTGTGTTTGGGTCGTAAATTATACGAGCAAAAAGATGATCGACCCCGTGCTGATGACGATGGTGTTTCGAAGTGAGAAAGGGACCAGTGTCGCCCTAGCCCCGTCGAAAAAAAAAGTGGCACCAACCAACACACTAGTTAAGCTTCCGGATGTATGTGTATTATAGATGGGACGACCGACCCGCTCGCTCGTACCAGACAATGTGGGCTGAAGAGGAGGGTTTTGGGCTAAGGAAGCCAAACCCAGCTGGTTGGTTAATGGCCATCAGCATCAGATTAGGTGGCTGAGTTTATGTGTCCCCACGGAAGCCAGAAGCACCAGCAGCAACAGGACATTGGTACGGTTGCCGCTGTTCTCTGTTGCTGCTGGAGAGAATGAAAGTTTCCTGACCGAGCGCGTGTTAAACGGACCTCGCACCAACCCGGAGCAAGCGGACGACGGCAGCAGCCAGTTTATCATTTTCTCAGTCAATTTTTACTACCTTCCAGCCCATTTAGTGAACTCATTTGTACGCTAACACAATTTTCTCCTTTTGATATGGATGGCGACAAAGGTTGCGTTGGTAGTTTTGATAAATGTTTTAGTTTGAATTAAGATAGATAGACGCTTCTGTAGCGATTATTTATATCGGTTCTACCAATTTTTCATTTACCTATTTAGTGCGAAAACATCATGATATTATTAACTAAATGCACATAAAAATGATCAATATATTGCGATCATTCATAAAACGTTATTAATTGTACGTTCAGCAAAACATGAAGATGCAAGAAGCTTGCATTTGAATTGGAGCACGAACTGAGACATTTAAACTGATTATAAACTCTCATTATCACTTCAGATTCATAGCGTCGGGCCTAGAAGACAAGCCACCACACCATAGACCCGGGATCGAATCTCACTTACAAGTTGTCAACCTAAACATCAGTTTGAAGGAGTTTTAACTGCCTGGTCGCCGTCCTGCATAGCATTTAATCATAAAAGATACTTGTAAAGCTTTTGATATGAATTACTGCTTAAAAATACAAAAAACAAGTTATCTAAAATTGCTTTTGTAATAAAAATTCTCTAAAAACTTAATAAATATCAACCGAGTATTAAGAACTCAAAATGATCTTGCAACATTTTTGATGAAAAGGTTTTATTTACAATTTATATAAAAGTTCTTCAGATACACCACTAATTTATATGATAGTTTTACAGATACACCATTAATACTTTTAAATACATGGAATTCGCCCTCAATGGAATCAGAACATTCAAAACTTTCTGTCAAATCGAAGAAAAATTCTAAGGGAGAGTTAAGAAATGCAATTAGATATAAAGGTAGTAGAAATTTATATGATAGTTCTACAGACAGTATTCTACACCACTAATACTTTTAAATGCATGGAATTCGCCCTCACTGGAGTCAGAACATCCAGAACTTTCTGTCAAATCGAAGAAAAATTCTAAGGGAGAGTTAAGAAATGCAATTAGATATTAAGGTAGTAGAAATTAGTCCTTAGCAGCAAACAAAAAAATGGAGATTTTCTTTGTAGGAGAATTTTCTAAAAACCAACTAATTAGTGTGACCAAATTTTTCTTTCAAAGGAATTGTTTGTACATGGCAGGATTAAATGTCAACAAACCACATTCCGCAGCTCAAAATTTACTTCAACGTAATTTTTGTATTCATATAGTGTAATTTATGTGTAAAAACCGCGATGTTATTTATGTATGTCTATTTCCGTATCGAAATATGAAAACAACGATACAATTGAGACTGTCAAAAATCATATTGAGACCGTCAAAATTGTCAAGGTTAAAGTTAAATAGATTGTTGATACTTGATTCTGATTTCAATTATTTCCTAAAACACAAAAGCACCGTCACCTCGAACTGTAATTTTTTATCCTCCTTTTATATTTTATCTCTCTAGCCGGTACTTGCCATTAACGTTATTTACCATAGTTCAAGAAACATTACGCCTAATATTCCTCCCAAAAAAATAAAATAATTGAAACATAAAACTCAAGTTTATTGGAGCTTTCGCACACAACGCTAAGTAGCCATCCGGAGCACTTCTAATGTAACGAGATCAGCGCGGGCTTTCCGAATGAAAATTATAATGTGTCCAAAGTTTCAGTAGCCATAATCATAAAACAGTCAACTGGAATGACATCTTCCTGGGTGGTGCGTGGGTGAAGAAGAATGGTTACGTTTTGATGCCTCACCTAGCGCATTACTAAAAATTTAATTACACCCATAAACCCGGTTTATAGTACATAATTTGGATAGCATAAAATTTGAAACATAAATCATACTTTCATTAAGTCTAAGGATTGCCGCACACACACACAGAGCACACGTTTGTCTCTCGATGGCACCCACGAACTTAAAGAAAGGGCTACCTATTTGTTTTTATTTTACAAAAACATTTCTATGCAATTAAACTCTCAGGAAATGCTAAAACCCCCGGAAGTTAGTACTTTATCCATATTCCCCGAGCCACTCACTTCTCGTGAGCATACTTTCCAGTTAATTGGCAAATATTTCATCGAAAGCAGTAAAACTATTTTGCTTCCCCCTGGGTTGCTAGCAAGCTTGTTACACATTTCTGTGCACTCGGGAGATGGCTAATTTAGTGACCATTTTTCTTTTGCCATTCGATCATTAACATGCCGGTGGCGGTGGTGGTCCCCGTCCGGGAGAGCTCCAGATTTTGCGCCTTTCACCATTATGATGGGAGATGGGGGAGCTACTGACGGGCCAAAATGCAGCGTGAGCGCACCGCTGCTGTAAAGTAATTTAGGCAAAAACTAATTACAACAATAAATTACCTTTCCCACGCAACTCCACCTGAACGAAAACCAATAAAACGCCATCACGGTGGGAAAAAGCATAACAGGATGGGATGGAGCGCGGCTGCTGAGGGAGAAAAGAGTCCACGAACTTTCCGTGGCTAAATTGAAACATTTGTTATTGAAATCGTGCCAACCCGCAGGCCAAAAACGATTTGACGACATCTTTTTTCCGTCCACCCCGTGACTTCACCAACCAGGAGGGCACGGCGGAGACGGACGCACCCACAGTCTTTTACACACGATCTCATTGACCCCCGCCGATCTCTCCTCCGCGCCGCGTTTGCCGGTGATTAAAGGTAAACGGTTTTTGCGGAGGGCCAACCCAGGAGGATAAACATTTGAGTCGTTTGTCCAAGCGCGATCGCTAATATCACGATTTGGTCATCAGGCAAGTGAGCCCGACTTTTGTACACGGTAGTCCACCCCTACCTCTACAACCGATCGTACACACATCTCGTCTCGTGACACGGACGACTCTGGGAGGTGGTAGTGGACTGACTGGGATGAAAAATAAAAATAATGCCCAAATAGAGCCATCAAACCGGTGGGCAGATGCAGTCGAACGATGCTCGCAAACGATCGTGACACCGCTGGTAGGGCAACAAAGCCAGCAAAAGAGCCAATATTTTTTCTGGTCGAAAATGCCAACACTACCATCTAAGGCTTGGTTTCCAGGTAGCTCAGCTCGGTTGCGTGTGCACAGAGAGATCGACTGACTGTGTTGGTAATGGGAAAAATCAAACCAAAACAAACCGTTTATCCAAATCTGTAATCTGCTGCCGGCGTACGTTTTTCGCAAAACGGGATCGAGGTCATTAGCAGCTCTTATATGCAAAGTAAGGGAGTCACCACATCAGATTGAGTGAGATTTATCGGTCGAGAGTTACTCCGGATGGTTAAAGAAATCTGTTTAAAAAAAACGGTGTCGAAGATTTGCTATTTACAAAATGTTTTAAACTACCGTTGAGAGGATGTTAAAATTACAGTTACCCTTAATTTATTTAATGTCCCAAAAAACACACTTCACAACTCTCTGGAATCTTTGATTGGATCCTGCTCACTCTTGCCGCTGCTACGCTACTGTCGTTCTGCCAAATGGGCGCTGGAACTTCAAAAGACACACGAAAGAAAGGTGCTCGCCACTTGATCAGATCGTGCTAATAATCTTGGCACGAAAAATGATAATCGTTCGCCTACAAACTTTTAACTCCCGCGAGTAGGACACTCTCGCTCACTGTGTCTTTTCCAGTTCCCTTTAGTTGACCACGACCAGGCCTTTGTGCTGCAAAGGCGAAGGTGTTGCCGGTAATGTTATTGGTCTTGGAGCATTCAGAAAAGAGAGCTAATAGAATGCATCACTAATTTAATGCACTTTGTTGCTTCCAGCGCAGTACACACCATACACAAGAAGGTCAACCGCCTCTGAGAGACCCAGGAACAGGAGAAGAGCGACACTCTGGCGTTGTTAGCCCTTACAAAAGGTTTTTTTCACTCACCGACTTCATCTCTAAGGCCTTCTACGCGGGAAGTTTATTTCACACTGCTTGTGCAAATTAAATAGCACTCAAAAAGATCGAAGATCCTTCGCACGGTCAACGCGAGCAGTGGTGGTTGGCGATGGATGCGAAACGACATCATGGCTTGAGCGGTTAATGAGATGCATACACATACCTGTACGGAGTAGATGAGAACAAGAAAATACCATTAGACACACGGTACATAGTGGAGGCGGAGGTGTTGTGTACAAATAATGGCGCTAGTAGGTGAACCATACCGACAACATACACACACACACACACACACACACACAGACATATATAAAATGTGCCATAAAAACTAAACCATCACAATCCGAGTAGAAACAGCTCCAACTAGAGAACAGACATCACTATCGTAAATCACAAAAGCAACTGTACCAAAAAACAAAAAGACAACTAACAAAACTAACATGTCCTGTTGTAAAAATCTGGTAGCAAGTAGGCTCCACCAAAGAAAGGCCTACACAAAAAAAAAAGCAGACGGTAAAAATGTATGTTTGCTTGTTTGAGCGCCGTTAAACAGTACTCATAAAAATTACAGCCGGCGCGCGCGTGAAGACCAAATTTGCATGCTTTCGCTCCCACCTCACCTCTCCTCTCCCGGTCGATACACAATTTGCTGCTCTCGGGCGTAGTTTTTGTATAAAAGAAAATGCCATGACAACGCGATGTAAAAGGAGCTTTACATGCCAGCCGGACAGTAAACTATCCCCCCTCTCCCGACTCAGGTTTGATGCCAAAGCCAAGGGGGAAATTAGGTTCAGGTGGTGATACTTTCGTGCTGAAATTTTGCGACGATCGGTTTCCATCATAAAAGACTGGACATTGCGCTACGCTCTCTCGCTCTGTGTGTCAGACAAGCTTTCACGTCCTATTACTCCCTAACACACACTCCCGTACTATACGAGTGGACCAAAAACATCGTTCGAGTCATAATAAACAGCAAGCGGTGCTTTGGCCACGCATCCCTTCTGTCCGTACTAGAGAGGGTGATAAATGTCAGTCGAAAATTGGAATGCACGGAATGATTGCTCCACGGTAATACAACACCCATGTGGGATAGGGTTGGCGTGTGAAACGCAGTAGTTTTACGCATTATGCTAACAGCGATACACACACACA
>KB696505.1:0-35190 GCA_000349165.1 Anopheles christyi | reverse complement strand
AACTAGGACGATGGTTTCGTATATGGATCGTCTTTCGACCTGCCAACCACAGGAATATGCTCTGCTTTGATATATCCATGTGTAACAGATGTAGTCATGGGATTGCATTCTTATGAATCGTACGTTCATAATGTACTATGTTCAGTGTAAACCTAATGTAAACCTAAAATATGCCGCCTGTCTGGCAGGAACATCGTTTTTTTTTTTTTTTGTAGGAACGATTTTCTTGCGTGCCGTTTTTTCCTTTGATGCCTGTACTTGGTAATGGCGGTTTGTAACTGCACTGACAGTGTGAGCCGCTTCAACCACCCAAACGAAAAGCAGGCAAACGAAGGATCATCCCACAGCATAAAAAGACAAAAAGGTGGCATTTTTAATTACTTTTGCACACCCAAATCAAGCACGAAAACTGTAAAGTACAAGACCGAATGGGACCGAGATGACGGGCCACCGAAACGTCTACCCTTAATAGACCTGTGTTTACATATGAATCCTTTTTTTTCTATCTTTACCTTTTGTACTCTTTTATTTGGAGCTTTACTGTACAGCACACTTTATGCCACCGTTCCCCATGTGATTGTACACGTTTGCCAATTTCCACATTAGTAAAAGCTTGAAAGATGAGCAAAATGTGTTCCAACATAACAAACCGAGAGGAAAAGGACTCAACTCTTCTGATTTTGACAGTAAATGTGTTACATCTGAGCATACATAGACTGTGCATTCAAGCATGGACCGAAAAAAAAGGATGTGTTCACAAATTGAGACACAGCATGGTTCGTTTATGTGAATGTTTTTGCTTAAGCTTCCCTGCAAACAAAAAAGGACCACATACGCAATAAATGTAAACCCCCTTAAGCTTAAACAGGCGTATGGTGCGCTGGTTATGGGTGGTGTGTTTGTGCTCTTGATTATGTTAAACATAATCCGATTCATCAAATAAAAACATTTCGGAATTTTCAGTCGAACATTTAACGAAGGCCAAGTGCTTTTAGAGGGTTGTTTGTAATTTAACCCAAAAAGGCTAGTTAAACTGACCATTTCGGCCAACAAGGTTTGTAGAAGGAGGTTGGTTTGTTGGTGCATAAAAACAACTAGCAGCAGTATTGTCATTCTTGCGTCATTCTAGTTCATTTGGTGAGACATGGAAGAAAGTAAAGGAAAAGGGACAAAAGTATTTAGCTTTAAATAGTACATTTACGAGTTGCCGGTGAAGTTGGGTCTAGCGATCGCAACATGCGTTCAACTTCCTTCGCCAACGAACAGAAAATGTTGAAAAATTGTAGTAAAACTTTTCCCACACTCCTGACCTTTAACCCACCCTGCACTCACTGTCGTTTAAACAGAGGGACGGTATGGCTTGTAAGGATAAACACGCTTCAGCATCCAAGCATTCCGGTTGGCAAGAATCTGTCAGCATGTACAATTAAATTTGTTTTTATTGCATTTTAAGAACTAAAAAGCGACTGACACATTATTTCTCTCCCTCTCTCCCTCTCTCTTTCGCTCTCTCTATCTTACTTTTTCTCTTGCCTGAAGGTGGCGTCGTCATCCGGAATACACAGGAGCCCACACTAGCCAGCTGCACTTTTCGTACACCGTACAAGGATGCAGTGGCTGAACGATTCCGCACAATGCTCTTCGAACCAAACCAAGCAGACTACTATTTCAACCCTTAAATTCCAATTCCGTCTTCCGCGTGCCAAGTGGTTCGGATCATGCTAAAGAAAAATAGATGGAAACAAACCAAAGAGAGTAGTTTGTGTTGAAGAAAATTCACACAAATCCCGATCGTCTCATGAAAGAAGCAATTCCAAACGCAATCGGACACGGACGCCACGACCGGTGTCACATGTCACATGCGATCGTTCGTAACTTCGGCTTCCCAGAAGCATCCTTCAACCCATGCTGCCTCATCCTACGCGCACACCCTTGAGGAACCGTTCTCAGGAATTCCGTGTAGCACACAGAAACAAACGGATGTGTTTGTGTGGATGTACACACCTTTCTTTAACCGGAAGCAAATACCATAATGCTTTACAGTGTTTACCTACCATATTTTAACTTTCTTACGATTTCATCATTTGGTGCAGTGCTCTACGGATTAGGTCCAGTATGATTTCACCCCCAAATGGAAAACGGTGAATCGGCGACAGATTTAAAGCGACAATTTATTGGTTTACTTTTTTATCACCTTCAGTGGGCAGCATTGCCCCTAGCAGGAGCAGTAAGAAGCAAGCTAATATCTTTCATTACAATTCTGGGGAGGGGGTAGGTTGCAATTTGTGGTGTTACATAGTACATTATTTGCAATTGTAGGTCATTGTGTGCTGGAGGGAATAACGTGACGGTTGAAAGTTTTGCGCAATTTTGATAGTGAAATTTGCATTTGCCTGTAAGTTTCGCGCTTCTTGCCCAAATAAGTAGTATGCAATGTTACTGGTATGCAGAATTTTATATAGCAACTAAGAAGTTGGACTATTATTGGAACCAAAAAAAACGAAACTTTTTTTTAATGAAGAAAGAAACAAAGTACCAGCCAGCTTTTACAATCAGAACAAAGGTTTTTGAGGCAAAACGGTCATGTGGTTCCAAATTCATTTGATTTATCTTTTTATTTATTTTTTCATTAGTGTTATCAAGCCGCAGTAGGCCTACATTACTTATTCCTTTGCTTAAAACATGAAACATGAAGGACAATAAAAACAAAAAACAAATGTCTGATCAAAATGTGATTCACAACAGTATTTTGATGTTATTCACATCAACACATAATAATAATAACCAGTACATAATAATATCCTACGCCTAAGTATTCTACTATGTGCCCAAAAATTGAATAGACGAGGCGTCAATGGGGGCACAGTTGAGCTTATATAAAAAGGTACACTATGCCGTCATTCGCCTATGTTGGAGAGATTCTAGTACGAAAAAGGAGATACCTAGAGCAGTATGTAGGATAAGGCGCGCAGAAAAAGGCGCGTAAAAATATTATTTGGACTGTTTCTAGACTAACTATTATGTGCTGCTGTGTTGGTGTCCACACAACACTCGCAAACACAACTATTGGAACCACACAATGTAAAGATTTTAGGCTGTATTTAAAATATTTGTCAACAAAATGAAACCTAAAACACGTTGCACGAAACCGCTTTGGAAATGCGAAGCTCGTAATGTATATAAAAGTTCATTTGATATTTCGTGTTTAGAGTTTACGCCATTTTGCCCCACAACTGTAGCCATTTTAATCAACGCAATAATTTATTGCAATAATTATTTTTTGAATTCTTTTTCTTAGATTTTGAACATGATAGTCACCTTCTTTTTAATAAATCGTCGGCTGTTGGTTTTCACTCATAGATAAGGTTAAAGCAAAGATTAGTGTCAAAACATCAGTAAAGAGTGTTTTATTGAAAGAGATTCTGAATTAAATTTTTAACAAGCCCATTTCGCCCAACAGTCCCATGCGTTTGTTTATCTTTTATTTGTGCTATTAGAGAGTTTTAATGCTTTTGTTTAATGTTGTCTTTAAATGCTCATCCGAGTTGCTTATTTGATAACCAATTGACATATTAATTTGCTGTTCTTGGTGTATTTATTGCATTTGCTGCTTATTTTTGCATTTTTAATACCTTTCCTCCAACACGGCTACCTCTATTTTACCAGCAATATGCACTCGTTTAATCCGTTAAACCCGTTTTCTAATTTTTTTTTTCTCAGTTGCAACTTATTTCCAGTTCCATAGCTTTGTTCCTCCTTCTTTAGTTCGTAGCTGAAGTAGCAACTAAATAAAATTAAATAATAAATTATTGTTACAAAAGAGGTGGTCAATAATGAATTAAAGTTACCTTATTTATGAATAGCCCCTTATTTGAATTATTTTGATGATATTAAATAATTCAAGCGCATTAGTCGCTTTACATCCATTTTCATTCAGGCATGTGATTTGTTTCACATGGTCCTTATTATTTTAATTCTCCAATTACAACAATCATTTTATGTACAACAGTACAGCTTTCAAATAATAATTTAGAACACACATGTTTTAACTGAATCATTCATACCATCACTAGCATAAGCGCACCAAGTGCATTGCCGTCATTTGTTGCAGCTGAGTGCAACCGGCCGTGCAAATGGCTTGGTTAAAACAGAGCAACAAACAAACAAACCTTTACACAATCGTGCTACGCCCATGGTAACACATACATGCGCAGATATTACACCAACACAACACGAATCGGTTAAAATTAATTTTATCGCGGCCCTCTCCCAGTGTGAACGCCGGCAATGCATAGGGCTGTTCCCTCTCTCACGCAAGAACCGTTACAGATGTTACAACTACAGCTTTCTGTGCTAGCGTCTCTAGATTGGATGACGTCTTTTTTGTGATTGCATAGACGGCGACAACAACGGCCCACGATGACAGCGTACCAGAGAGCTGACAGTGCAGTTCGACCGTCAAGGCGTCCCGATCCCGTATCTAATGCTGGCTTACGTGAGCCAAACCAGAAGTTAATGATGTGTGATAAGGTAACGAAGAGCCAACCGTGTACCGTGTGATATCAGTGCCAATGTAAGTGATACCTTGTGCTGCTGAAGCGACCGCTTCTCACCGTTCGTTCGGATGTTGGTTTCATTCGCGTCAATTACAACTAGAGCTCGATCCTCGCTTGCGGGATTTGGTGGTGCACAAAGAAGGGTAGGAAAATAGAACACCAAAGCCAAGCAAAGATGACATCCGACGAAAGTGAAAATGCTGGAACCGATGCTGCGTTTGATCGGATCATGGAATCGATTGACAACGATGGTCCATTTCAACGACGGTACAATATCATCTTTAACGTGATCGCAGTACTATTTTTCGCTATGTGTGTGGTGAATGTGTTGCTTGTTCTGGCCGTACCAGAGCATAGGTGCCACATTCCGGCCACGGTCAACAAAACACTCAATGATACGGGTAGTGATCAGTGGAAGGCAACTGTGTATCCTATGTAAGTTAATTGGAAATACCAATTGCACAATACGTTGGTTAGATTACCATGATCTTACGATGATTATATCGTCAAATGATCTTTTCTAGAGTAACTAAAAAAACTAAATTAATTTAAGTGATTTTCGAAATGATCTATGCCCACATGTCTGATAATTTTGATAGTTTGACTAGTTTTTATGTTTCACCAATTCCTCAATCAAGTTTTTCTTTGTTATATTTACTTTTGAATAACAATTTGTCTCAATGAGGTTTCAAATTTATTGTTTTTTATCAGTTTGCTTACCAATCACGAGTCTGGTCTGCTCGAGTGATACCATACTAACCCCCTCGACACTTGAAAATATCAAAGCCTAAACGACTAATTACACAAAAGTAATGCATGCAACAGGATTACAGCGTAGAAGGTATAATTGGGATATCTTATCTTTACTGCAATATAAGACCAGCATATGTTGCAATGTTTCAGCATCTACGAAAGCAATGAGGAAATGCGAACAATGTTCTTTTATCATATTTGTTTCCTCACCCATCCAGGGAAATCAACAGTCGCGGAGAATATGTGCCCAGTTCCTGCAGGATGTACAATTTATCTTATAACGAGCATATACTCGATTCCACGCCACCAACAAACGCAACAACATCCGTATCCTGTCTCTATGGGTATGACTACGACCGCACATACTACGACCGCACACCAGTTACCGAACAGGATTGGGTTTGTGACCGGGAACTGTACGGAACGAATGTGTTTGCCTTCGTGCGCGTCTCAGAAGTATGTGGGACTTTTATTCTTGGCCAGCTTGGTGATCGGTAAGCTGGAAGAAGTCATTTAAATTCGTTAGCGACTTATCCAAGTTTTCCATTCTTCCCAGCATCGGTCGACTTCCGGTTTATCTCTTCAGCATAGTGACGGCAGCCGTCGGACGAGTGTTGTCCATATTTTCTGCCCACAACTATTGGCTGTTTGCGGTGCTAGCCTTCATCGGTAGTTTCTCAACGAATACCTCCTTCCAGTCACCCTTGATCATTGTGATGGAAATTTCAAAGGATGCTAACCGGGCCGCACTTTCCCTCTGGCAGCTGGTCGGCTGGACAGCGGGCGTCTGTCTCGCACCACTTATCCTCTGGGCGATGCGTGACTGGAGCTGGTTCATGGTCGTCACCGCACTGCCCTGTCTACTGTTCTACTGTTTTCCCCGATACGCGATCGAATCTCCACGGTGGTTGGCGAGCCAAGGGCGCTATCGAGAGTGTCTAACACAGCTGCGCAAAATTGCCACCGTCAATGGGCGTCCTTTCGAGCTGACCGAGGACCAGCTTAAAACGCTCGTGCCTCGCCCCGAACGCGAAAAGACGTACGGCATTGCATCGCTGTTCAGTGGATGGCATATAAGTAAGCTGACATGTTTACTGCTGCTCAGTTGGATTTGCAACACCATACCAACATTCACGCTCTTTCTGCTAAGTCTGCAGATGGGCGGCAACCCGTTCCTCAACAACTTCTGGCAGGGTGCCGTAGAGTTGCCGGCCTATCTGCTCGGACAGCTGTGCTGCGATCGGCTTGGACGACGGTTCACCAACAGCGGTGCATTTCTAGCGGCAACTCTCGCCTGCCTACCCGTCGTGCTTCTAATTCATCGACCCGGTACCGAGCTGTACGTGACGATGCTTGCGATTGTGGTGAAGTTTTTCGTCTGCATCACATACTTCGCCCTGTACCTTCAGTCGGTCGAGCTGTACCCAACGTCTCTCCGACAAACGGGGACCTCCTTCGGTATCATCGTATCGAACGTGTTCGGTGCAGTGGGACCGTACATCGTGTACCTCGGTACTAGCCGCGACCTGCGGCTACCGTTCGTAGCGATGGCACTGATTATGCTGGTCGGTGCCGTCAGTTCCATCTTTCTGCCCGAAACGCTCCACCAAAAGCTACCGGAAACGATGGACGAGGGACGTCAGTTTGGACGTGATCAGCGATTCTGGTCGATCCCGAAGCGGCCTCCCCCAACAGCGGCCACATCCAGAACCATCGAAACGGAACTGCAGGAACTACAAAAACTGCACAAACCGGCATGATAATAATAACACTCTTGGACAGCCGGAGCCGATGGAACTTTCATCAACTATTGCTACCACCTGCACACTCTCACCTTCCCAAAGGTAGAAGCTTCGCGATGATGAAGTTCGTCTGAAGTATCACGTAGTTGAGGGGTCGCGGGCATCTGCGGTAAAAACCAAATTTCGCGAAATATTTTATTGTTACCTCCCGTTCGAAATGTATATTTTTTAATAATCATTTCTCAAAACTCCCAAACTGGAACCATGGCCACGGGAATGGAAAATTGTATTCTCTTGTTATGATGTGGCTAGAACAGAAGGATCAGAATATGGACCAGCATCATGGTAAGAAGACGAAAAAAAAACTTTAAATAAACAGTTAGGGAGAACAAGAAACCGATAGAGAGAGAGGGATGGAGAGTAATTCAACACAGCGAACAGCGATGTACGGTGATGAAGACGCTTTGCGAATGCTTTTCAAGTTTTTCCTCGGAGATGTAGCTCCTGCCGGTTGGAAACATAGTCCAGAGTACAGGCAGCTACAAAAAACCTCGAAAAAAACGATACACAAAAAAAGTAACTCCACATAACAACGGACTTTGAATAATTTACATTCCACACGAGCGAAACCGAAAACTCACGGCAGGGCGAAAAACACCGAACTCCATGGAACCACCAGCATGGGATTTGGAAAATGTGAACTCATCGCACGGGACGTGAGCAGGCGCTGATCTATGAACTCGTTTTGCCATGCAGACTAAGTGTAACTATGTAAGTGAGTAGGAGGGGCATGAGGAGTACGAACACGTTTTAGCAACAACGACAACGACACCACAAAACATACCTGCTACACAAGCGGCCAAACGGGAATGACATCTTCTGCATTTACCGGATGCAACAGCGGCAAATGGAAAAATAACCATATCACCAAGGATAAATGTCCAACAAACAACGGTGCTAAAGCTGCGGGTATGTTGTATTCTGTTTGATATTAATGTGATACTGGTGTGCGCATGGTGCGTCCTTTAAATCCGTTTTCCAGTAAGCAATGCCCTAAGATGTTCCCACAATATATTACCAGAGTCCCCAGGTTAAGCAACGTTTTTCTTGAAAATTGAAAACACAAACACATTGCGGCAGTATTAATTGTACAAATAATGTTATAATAAAACTACATCAATAACATTATCAGTAAAATGTTCACTCTAAGACACGCAAATTATTTTCCGCCGTACTAAATCACAACCATCCCGCAGTATTATTACATCTCTCCCACATCACGAAACCATTACTCCAATTCGAAATGTGCCATTTTCCTTCACCTAATCCACAGCTCTTCGTTTGCATCCTTCGCGTAGTTTCGATTGCATTGCGTAGTGCATTAGCAATAGTGCCTAGTAGTGCCAGAGCGATTGCAACTGCACTGCTCGTTGATATAATTCTTTTAATAAAATACCTATCTTCCTCTTCTGCTCCATAAAATCCTCCGGGGAGTATGAGATACCAACCGACCGAGCGTTTGCCCTCCACACCCCCCCCCCCCCCCCTTCTCCCTCTCACACTCTTGAAGAACATGACCATTATTTCCGGTTGCGCTGTTGCATCCCGTCCGGATGTACCTAGGCAGTGTGAAAGCAGCTGGTTCTGTTTCGTTTTTCGTGGTAAATTCGAAGAACAAAAAAAACTTTAGTCGCGTTGGCAGCTCACCTCCCCTACAAAGGAATCCTCGTGTGCAGTTTGCAATACGTGCCCGGTGTTGAAGTGCACCACATTTTGGCACATTTTTTCTTGTTACCGCTTCGAATGCAGAATGTTGTTATTCATCATTTAGGCAAAGATGTGTGCAGGGCTTTTATCGTAAGTACAACTATCATTCAATTTGGATTATGGTGATACACCAGCTACCAAGCGTGCCGGTGTGTGGAGAAAGAAGAACCAACCTCAGCGAACAAATTCATATTGAAGTATTTTTAGCTAATTGCTACATAATTTCACGAAACAGGAAGGAAATTGCAGTACATGCTTACAAATCTATTGTAACTAAGGGTCCTAATTGAATTTGTGCACGAGGATTAACGAATTATTTCCTTACCCAATCGACGAATTGATTACTGCCAATTAACTTGACCTTATTCTAATGCACCGAGTCCAGCACAGCACTGGACGAATTAATGTACTCACAAACAATTCCAAACATATCTCTTTATTAAGGAAACGTCGTGTGTTTGATTTACACAAAATTACAATGTTTTTTTATCCACACAACATACCTTAGGCTGGCAAAGGGCCAGTTTATGGCATCGTTGGCATAATGGTCAGCTCATCGATCTGCAACAAGACATTAAACCAATCACATTTACTCTTCGTCGTATAGAATATCAGCCGGTTTTTTTGTTTCGATTCAAGACATCAAAACCACAGGCTTGACAACGTCAATCCAGGGTAATCCGATACCCTGTTTCGTGTATATTGTACCGTGTGCGGCAATTGCGATTCAGTGAGGCGTGCAAACAAGTTACTTTACTTACACGAACTTCTGGAGGTGTTTCAAGGCAATGAATGATGCTGGCGGTAATATTTCCGACCTGGAGCTTTGGTAGCCGTTCCGCTAGCTTCGACTCAAATACCTTGATCATGTCCGTCTGTACCATACCAGGATGGATACTCTGCAGATATGTCCACAATCAAAATGTATTCACATTATCGCCTCGTCAACAATTCTGAACCATCTTACCGTAACTTTAATGGGCAATTTAAGGAAGTTTAACTCTTGCCGCAAAACTTCCGTCATTCCAACCAGTGCAAACTTGGAAGCAGGATACACACCAAACATGGGCACCGATACGTCCGGGACGCGTTTGCCGAGCAAGCTGTTCAGTACAACGATGTGACCGTATGTTTCTCTTGCCTTCATGTCCTTCACAACTTCACGGATGAAAATGCACGTTGCCAACACGTTCACGTTGAAGGTGTCTCGAAAATCAGATGTTTCGCTCTCTGAAATTGTAATGCATTACGGGATTTTCATTTGCTGCAGTTCCCACTTCCACTGCAATTTGCACACTTACGCGTGATAAATTGATAGCGATAAATCCCTGCATTATTAATCAGTACATCCACGCCACCAAACTCCCTGCGGATCCAGTTGAGCGTTTCCATGATTTCTCCCTCATTGCTCACGTCACACTTTTTGGCGTAAATCTTACCCCTGCCGCTAACCTTGGTGGAGATCAGCGTGACGAGCTCGGCACGGCGCGCTATTCCTACGACGATCATGCCAGCGTTCGCTAGCTCAAGTGCCACATCCTGACCAATGCCCGAGCTAGCGCCCGTCACCAGAGCAATCTTTCCAACCCATTTCTCCATCGCTGCAACTACAATCGACCGAACGATACCCGTAGGAAGATCAACCTCAACTAACGTGAATCTTTAGCGTAGCGCCACACTTAAGTAGGGCTTCGTTGTTTTGCGGTCGGTACGGTTTGGCAGGAATACCGCATGAAGAGAGGGGATATATCGTAAAATTAAACTATCTATAGGCGTTATTTCTGACACATTTCATTGAGTAGTTCGTGCAAAGCATTGTGAAATGAATAAATCAAAGAAGTAGGTATAGTAATTGCGTTGTGTTTAAAATTTTGTTGCATTTCTTACCAACAACCTGCACGCGCCTAATATTTAAACATTTTGTTATACTGTCATACAGACAGTGGTTTACCACACGTGTTTCTTGTTCTAAAAACAAGCGACTAGATTTTGTGTTTGATAGAATGCTAATAACTTGAAACATACAATTACTTCACTACTTATGGACTACTTATTAATTGTTCAAGGAGATAATTCAAACTTTGTCACTCTTTTGTTTTCGCAGAAAACATTTCTGCTTTTGTTCTAATAATGATTCGTACAGACCAAATCAGACGTCATCGAAGAAAAATTGAAAACGTCAGTCAGTCAGACCAAAATGTAAACACAACAAAGTTCATAAATTCGTACAAAAACTACAAAATTAATACATTTAAACACTTTTCTAGCAGTGTAAATGATCAACACTGCACGGCAAGCTTTTCATAACTTCTCCTGTTCCGCTGTAACAGAGAAATTGCACCACAAAATGGTTCTTTAAAACCTGTAGCAAAGTTCCACTACGCCCAGCGTATCCATCAAATGGATATTGGAAGATACAACACCTAGGTTGTTCCACAAATTATCTTCTGTGATTTCCACCACCTTATGTGCACCTGCTTCAAGCGACCGGCTTTCGTTCGTGGCTTCATTCAAATCCCACCCAGATTATCCTTTGAAATTCATGGCATTAAGCGTTAAGGTGAAACCAACCAAAAGTCGATCCACATTCGGGAGAGGTAGTAATTTAAAGACTTCCACATGCTCTTTGTTTTGCAAACGTATTTCATTTTACCTCTCTTTTCAGACCCAACCATATACGATTATGCAAACAGTCCCAAATGTTCCAACCGTGCATCAAAAGTCAGCAGCAAGATTACCCTAGCCGAGATAGAGCTGGAAGCGGAACCGCTCGGTGAAGATGCAGACCAAACTGATGGGATGGGGCGAGCAGGTGGCAAATGTCTTGCAGAAGACTCACCGATGTTAGTCACATACAATGACTACCACATCGATCTATGGTTCCTAGTGTCGGAATTTATACGGCCGGAGGATGTTTGCCGATTTGCGCTGATTTGCCGCAAAACGGCCGAGGTTGTTCAGAGCGGTCGTTTTTGGACGCAACTTTACCGTTCTTACTATGATCGCTCGATCGAAATGCCAGCTCGCTTCCAGCCAGACAGCATGGTACGGCTCCGTGGTCTACGATCAGCGGTCATACGATCACTATACTATCTGTATCCACCGTTTGTGGAACGTTTGATCATTGGGACAAATCGGCATCAGTATCGCGTAGTTGGGCGGCAGCTTCTAAGTAGCTGGCACAAGCGTACCAAAAACTGTTGGACGTACTGCTTCCGTCTAAAGACACCGTTTAAGCCTGGCAGTAGACCGGCCAAATCGGTTCAGTTACAGCGTGAAAAAAATTCACTCGCCTTCATGCAGGACATCTATATGAACCCAGAGGAAGGCTGCCAGATCCTGATGGTAAGATTCTGGCAATTGGCAGATTATTGTAAAGTAACGGTTGTTTTTCCTTCTTCAGATAACGACCGATTTTCTCAAGATGATTCCAATGTACAACGAGACGCTCTATGTAAAAAACATTGCGCAAACACTCTCGCAGAGCATGATGCGCTATAAGATTGGTCTTGAGCTCGCCAACTACTGCGGCAAACGGATTACGGAGCTTGTATTCGATCCTGTGTGCAACGTCAGCGTTCTGGACTGGTGGACACCGCAGTACTATAACGAAATCGGTAACCAGGCGGAAGAAGATTCGGCGTTGGCCGAAACTGAGTGGACTGATGATTCGGATTGGGATAATTAGAAAGGTGGAGATAGTATGTCTCCTTACCAATTGCTGTGGTAATTGTATAAAATATTTTGAAGGGAATATACACCTAAAGATGACCTTCGGTCGGTCACATGCGACTAAGACATGCAGTGGAACTTACAGTTTGTGATTAAACGTATTTATTATAGCTCCCGTAATAGCACACTGACGACAAACACGTTAATGCTATTGCCCAGCACACGATAGCGTTGCTTGTTCGTGATCGATTCTGGAAAGCTAAAATACTCCGGAAAGCTCATCAATCGCGCCACTTCTTTCGGTGTAAAATATCGCACGCGCAGTTCCTGTAATAAAGCAAGCTTCCTATCTTCATCCTCCCCAGCAGACATTGCAAGGGCGTAGGTCTTGTCGAAGTCCTGCTTAGAAAGAGTACAATACACGGAACCTGTACCTTCCGCATAATGCGTGTATGCTTTCGTAAAACACATTGAGTTGGTGGATTCCGGTGTGCAAACGTCCATTAGTGGAAGATGTTTCAGTAGTGTCGCACTCTTCAAAGTATACTTTTCCAATTCTTCTTGCTGTTTGTCCACAATCGTTCCTACCAGTGTTTGCTTTGCAGAACAATCATCTTGGGGTTTAGCAATAATTTCATCACCCTTCCATTTAAATTCTGTTCCATTCCGTTTAGCGATACAATAGTATCGATGTCGAGTGTTGGGCACACCAAACTGATGCGGTGATAGTATATACTGCTGATAGTGAAAACCTGCCTCCTCCAGACGCGCGTTGTACATTTCACATGCTTGTGATTTTTCAAATCCTTTCACGTTTTCCATCAGTATGAACTGTACTAGGGGTATCTTGTCCAGAAGCTCGCAAATGTGTCGAAATGGATCCGTTCTTCGATCGTTAATATCGTTGAATTTACCATTCCTAGTAAATGGCTGACACGGCGGAGACATCAAGATGGTATCGACATTGAGTTTTGTAATTTTTTCGGCGGTTAGACTTAATATATTGCCGTTTCGGACAGTTTTGTCACCAAAATTGTGCTTGTAAACATCGTTCGCGATAGGATTCACGTCAATGGCAGACACGATTTCGAACTCTTTGCCGGCCTCTGAAAGAAAAAGAAATAAACAAACTTTAGTATTGGCGATAGAAAATTGCCTATGCATTGCTTACGCTCCAAAGCCATTCGCATTCCACCGATACCACTGAAAAGTTCTAACACTAGGTGCTGCGGTTTAGATTTCACTTCTTCCATCGTGCGTGCGGTGTTACTTTTTTCTGTCTGTTGTAAACAAACTCCCTTTTCTGTCAAATCAACCGACATGTGTTTGACGTTTCACACGGCACGGTTTGTTTTCGTTCCAATACGCGGTGTGCTTCGTAGGTGCCGGTAGTGTGCTATTTTCCCGATAAAAAATGTCCAACTCGCATTTGTTTCTTAAATCTGGCTTTCCCCGAGCCCCACTACAGAATGGAATTGGCCGGTACGTTTGCCAGCTACAGCGCATTACCTTGAAGTACTGCAAAACCAGCGGTTCCAGCAAAGGAATGCGTGAGTTCCTCGAACAGGAGCTGGTCGATTTCAGCCGTACCAATCCGGGGGTCGTGGTATATGTGAAGCCCCGTCGGCACCGGACAGCTGTAATGTCGGCCGAGTTTTTGAACGGAGAACGAACGTGGATAAACTGCCGCAACAACACCCGGGAAGAAATCGCGAAATGGATACAGGTGCTGAAACAGTCAAACGGTCGGGCCGAGGAGATGCGCTTACGTAAACACTGGCACACGGACGTTCCCAGTGTACAGGGCGCCTGGACACCGTTCACCCATCGGCATCCGTCGGCTAACGTGACCGAATTCCCATGCAAAGAGTTGTCCGAGCTTAAGCTGGACGAACCAAGTGCGACGGAGAAGCTGATGGAGCTGTACCTTGCGCAGCAGAATAAAACAGAAGCCGCGGGGAATTCTGTTGCGAGATCAGAAGAAGCTAAATAATCTAGAAGCTGTTGAGTTGATTAACAATAAACAATAGGTAGTAGTAAAATAAGCTGTTTTAAAATCTTTGCGTGGGGTAGTTATTTTCGTTACATGAAATATCACCCTTAGAAAAAGCACAATATTCAGAGATATGATGCAGAAGTCTAGGAAATCCGAAATTACGCTTAAACGTTTAAAAATATTCACCAAATCTCTATTGAAGATGAAGGTAACAAAAAAGACATGCTAAAGCGACAGCACATACATAAGATGTCAAAATACTTTTTTTTTTGCTGTCAGCTCTTCTATTTACAGTTTCACCATTGTCAACAACAGCTGAGTTCGCGTCACAACACAGTCGTGGAAAACTAGCAAAGTTGTAATATATTTTCCCCATGATAACAATTGCGATCGTCCGTCATCGAATTGTGAATCTACCTAATTTGTATTTTCGCGCATACCACGTACTACAAATCCAACACAATGGATACGGGTAAAATGTGTCCAGACATGACCTACTAGGTCACTAATCTAATCTCACATCTCCTATTGCAGGTCGACGTACTGAGGGTGATGGTATGGAACATGAGGAACTCACTGGATCATTCACTGCAAAGCGATCGTCCACGTCTTCCAGTGTATCTTCCACGGTGCTACCATCGACGGACATAAAATTGCCGGCCAACTTTTCCATTGAACGACTGCTGCCTCATTCCGGCTCAAACCCAGTGTACCGGCCGACCGAACTTGTCACCGGTGGAAACACCTCCCTAGCAGCGGTTGTGCCTCGCGGAAAAGTGTTCAATTTAGTACCCCGATTGGTAGCGTCCGGTGGCCGTTCGAAGTTATCCACGATGCACAGCAAAGAACCAAAATTTGTTCCATTCGAACCGTACAAAGGTGCCGTAACGCCAATCATCCCCGGTCGCAACAGCATTCCGGGTGGAGGATCGCGTGTTAAGCTTAGCAATCGCAACAATCTAGATCTGAGCGTACTCGTTTCACAGATGTCGACCATCGCCGACAAGGAACTGCGCACCAAAATATCCCCATCGGTCGAGGATGAGGAAAAGCAGCGGTACGAGAAGGAGCTGGAGGAATTGCGCAAAGAACGGGACTATTTCCAGGGCCAGCTGAAGTTTCAAGCACAGGTGAATGCGGAACTCAAAAATCTGCTCGTGGCTGCCGTTGGGGAAGATTTGCAGACAAAGGTGAACGTGTTGACCGAGGACAAGCTGCATCTTGCACGCAAGCTGCTTAATTCGGCGGAAAATCTTTCCTCCCATACAGAGCAGATTGAGTTTTTAGCGGGCCAGAGTGAGGTATGGCGCAGCAAGTTTCTCGCGAGCAGCCTAATGGTGGAAGAGTTGGCCCGCTGGAAGGCTAGTCTGCTGCAACGAAACGGTCTGCTGTTGGCATCGAACAAAGAACAGCTGCAAGTCATCTCTAAGGCGCGTGAGTTGATTTTGGACGTGCTGAAGCAGTTGCGTTTTTTGGCAAACGACAAGGAACCGTTACAATTACAATCGGCCAATGTTCTGGATCTGGCTGCTGAATGCGTTAATATATCGCAGCAATTGGCGTTGCAACATTCCGCTCTCGGAATACCAAATAGTTTGGAGAGTTTGAAAACGCTGGAATGCATGACAGATGCGGAGAAGTTGGCGGTACAGGCATTGCAGAATTCACACCAATCGTTGCTACCGACGGACGAAGCATTTAGAGCGATCGTTGGCCAAGCATTTCCCTCTCTCCATTCGATTAAGCAGCAGCAACAGGACGATGCGCTCACCTCGGTGGGCTCGGACAATGAAGTAGTAGTCAAACCAGACAGCGATTCGTTTGGCAAAGAAGGGACAAAGTGATGGGTTTGAGGTTGTGTTAACAAATTTTACAACTAGTAATTTTAAACTCACCCTTTCAAAGTGCAATCAGAGATAGAGAGAGAGAGAGAGAGAGAGAGAGAGAGAGAGAGAGAGAAATAAGGAAATAAAGTGAGAGAGAGAGAGGGAGGGAGCGAAAGATTATGTGTACTGATATCATTTAATACTAATGCTAAGAGCTGTGTATGTATGGAACACATTTAAAAAGCAATAAATGAAATACATCTGCAGCAACCGCAATGATTAATAAATCTGTAATTTTACCTTTCTCCAAGCAGAATCTCTTACCAATTGGTTATCATTGATGATTTGGGGTAGTTGTTAGTGCCAGTATCGCTATGGCACCATGTGTTTTAGCCCCTCTCTAGCAAATCCAACATCGTCTACCTCCCACATCCCTGCAACGACCCCTTAAAGTGACGTTTATTTATCAACGACGGCGGAGAGAACAGACACAGTTGAAAATACTCGACGTCACACTGCTTGCTGTCGGTGAAATTCATCCAAGTAAGCGTTGTGCCACTTAGCTACAAGCACCGTTGGACACAACAGCAATTGCATAATCACGGAACATCGCCTTGCTAACAATTTTAACCGAAACGTGAACACCTATACGGAAAACAAATACGATGGTAAGGCAACTGAATCAAACATAAGTTTCTATCCATTCATTACCATTTCTTTCTGCTCACTGTTTTGCCTTTTTTCAGCTGCGAACGATTGCGGTACGCGCAGGACTAAGTCGATCGGGGCAACATTTCGCCTCAAGTGGTTGTCGCGCGATGTCTTCGGCGACTGATAATACCAACAGCTTGGTACTGACGGAGGAAGTCGGTAGCAAGGGTGTGATTACACTGAACCGCCCAAAAGCACTGAATGCCATCAATCTAGAGATGGTACGGCTCATCTACGATGCGATGAAGCAATGGGAAAGCAACAAAAGTTTGGTCATCATGAAATCTGTTGGTGAAAAAGCATTCTGTGCCGGTGGGGACGTCCGTGCCATCACCGAGACGAGCAATGTGGAGCTGGCCAGGAAGTTTTTCAGCACCGAGTACGCTCTGAACGCACTGATCGGGAACTATCGACCCACGTACATTGCGTTCATTGACGGTATTACAATGGGCGGCGGAGTTGGTTTGTCCGTGCACGGCAAGTATCGTATTGCGACTGAACGCACCATGTTCGCTATGCCTGAGACAGCTATCGGACTGTTCCCGGACGTTGGCGGTGGCTATTTTCTGCCGCGGCTGGAAGGTAAGCTCGGGCTCTATCTCGGGCTTACCGGCTTCCGGCTAAAGGGTCGAGATGTGCACAAGGCCGGCGTTGCGACGCATTATGTGGAAAGCAAAAATTTAACAGCCCTGGAACAACAGCTACTGGTCACAACGAGTGGTGCCGAGGTAGAAAGTGTGCTGGACCGGTTTTCGGAGAAGCGAGATGCAGGCGTAGAGTTTGTTCTGGCCAAGCAGATGAAGCAAATTAACGAGTGTTTCAGTGCACCAACGGTGGAGGGTATTTTTAAGAAGCTGGAACAGGACGGTAGCGAATGGGCCCAAACTACGCTGAAGCTGCTGCACAAGATGTCGCCGACGTCGATGGTCGTGACGCAGAAGCAGCTAGAACTGGGCAGCAAAATGGATCTGAAAACGTGCCTGAAGATGGAATATCGGCTAGCTGTTCATCACGCGATTGATAGCGACTTCAAGGAGGGTGTACGAGCGATGTTGATCGATCGCGATCAGACACCACGTTGGAATCCGGCCACGTTGGCAGAAGTGGATCCGGTGCGTATCGAGAAATACTTTGGCCCCTTGCCGGAAGGTGGTGAGCTCCAATTCGAGGATGAAGCACCTAAGGCTTCTCTGTAAGTCTTGTGTGGCATCCGTTCAAAGGAATTGAACGTCGAAAAAATACCATTAAAGTGCATTTACTAGCGAATAAGACTAATGCCAACGGCAAAGCTGTTGTACTTTGTTTCTAAACGGGAAACTTTTTTTTGCATAACAGAAAGCCAAGAATAAAGGGAAAAATACATCCAACCACTAAATAATAGTTTAAAATAATATTTCTATTGTTCCGGTTTCGGATCGATCGTCCAGCACGCAACATTCTCTGTGTCGGTGTGTATAATGAAACATTTCATAAAAAGAGTCGTTTCATTTGTTTTCATGTTCTCATTTTCAAATCTGGCCATTCTCTTCTAATACATCCCAGCAACAATGCTTTCTTTTTGCATACGGCCCTGACTTCCTTTGTTCCATGCTTACTATCGGCAACGCGCCCTCTGTCAGCCTTCTCACAGATGCATATGGTGATGGTTTTTAAGTTGTAAAATTGATTTCACCCACTCCCAGTGGCATTCAAAGTTTAATTATTTTGTTCTATTCCCGGTGAGGGGTTTTCTTCCTGAAGGAATATGTCTTTTATCAAGTGGAACAAGAATTTGAGTAGATGGTCGATTTCCATGCATGCTTCATGGCGAGAATAATAAAAATTCTAATTGGGATATGCGAATCAACTTCAAAAATGACATGCAAAACAGCAAGCAGCAAGAGTTATTGTGCTTAGCAAACCAATCCAAGCTGTAATGATGCACGATGATTTTCGATTGGTGCGTATTCGAATGACTTCCAAAAACAAAACAAAAACATATCAAATTAATACAGCATTGTTATGCAATTTTCGCGGAACTATTGATCATATGCTCCGTTCCCCGCCGGTCTATTTTAAGATGGACAGTGGTTTTCTGTTTCTTTCTAACAGTAAAAGCGGAAATGCTTTCTGTTGCTTTTTTTCGTTCTTCTAAAGCCTTCTTTTGCATTACAAGCTCTCTTAACTTTCCTGGTACTATAATCCATGTCCTTTTGTTCGGCACTTAAACAGCACCGCCTGCTGATCAGCAGGACCGAACAAAGCACATTAGATGACGCGAATTCACTGCACTGTTTCACAGATCCCAATATGCACGGATCACACACATATTAGCAAGAACCGATATCTGTTTTCCTATTGACTTGAAATAATTTGTAGGTGCATGTGTGCATGGTTTTTGTAAGTAATAAGACTTTCTGTGTTGTTTTGTTTTTTCGCAGCGTTCTCTTTCTTTCACTGACCCCGATCACCCATTGATACCCGAAAGAGCAAATAAAAAAAAATTACCACCGAAGCACACTATTAGTCAATGTACTGGGCTAACCAACGGAACCCTTCACCATAACCCTGCCGTTTCAGTACGGAACACATGAACAGCTCAAGCGGGCGGCCGGGCAGCTCGGAGCGCGGCACTTTACCCTTGCCCGTGGTCAGCTGGAACAGTGCAAAGTAGTTCCGCAGCTCTTCTTCGCTTGCTGCACCCGGTTTGTCTATCTTGTTGCCGAGGATGAGTACCGGACAGTTTGACAGTGCCTCGTCCGTGAGCAGTGAGTCCAGCTCGTTTTTGCTCTCTGTGAAACGGGTTCGGTCCCAAGCGTCGATTAGAAATACGATTGCATCCACCGCTGGGAAATAGTCCTTCCATACGCGTCGTGCTGCGAAATATGTGAAAGGATCGTATAAGAGGAATTGCATATTGTTACCCTTTTCTTTATAATCGAGGTGTTACAACCGCGCGACTTTACCTTGGGTGTGTCCGCCAAGATCGAACGTTGTGAAGCGCATATTTCCTATGGACAGTTCTTCCGAAGCTGAAAGTTACATAATAACGTACAATATAACAACAATCACTCGATTGCTAGCATCACTTCCGGGTGTTACTCACTTGGGTGAAGCGTTGGAACATGCTGTGCCAGTCTGTCGTCCTTAAGCATGTGTAACAGTGTCGTTTTACCAGCATTGTCTAGACCTAGGAAGAGTAATTTACCCGACTTTTTCCATAACCCTGCAATACGGATGAAAAGACATCATTAATACGAAAAGTACTAGCCTGCTCAAATTTAATGGAAGCCATTTCAAGTGGAAAGTAGCAATACTTACCTAGGTAACCTAGAACGCCGGTGAACCAGTCCCAGATGAACATTTTGAAATGTCACACACTAGCACGCTTTTAGCCCGGTTGGGAACGCTCGAATGGATGGGAATCCAAAAATATCTACCACCCCACGCTCGCTGCCTTCAAACAGCCAAACAAGCCGTAGCGTACAATGCTAACTGAGTTGGTACCGGGTACAGGAGCAACCATGGAAACGGAGACAAGAACAATTGATTACAAACATTAGCGATCACAACGATGCTGATGACTACGTCTACGATGGCTTTGATGATGATGATGATGATGATGGTGATGGAGCACATTTTCGCGGTCACCCAGAGCGTGTCGCCGTTGTCGTAGAGTGGGAACGCGTTGCGATTGTGTGTTTTAAGACCATTGATAAGGCGAATAAATAAAATGACCACCACGATAGGGTTGCTTTGCATCGATGTTGATGCGTGTGTGATGCGCACGTTCTCTTTCGATGTGTACGTGATCATTCCTGGGGCCTCGATAGTCCACAATTTGCCTTTCGCACTCTGCATTTCTGCCGTTATTGTCTCTAGTGAACTTTACCCTTTTCCTTTGTTTTCGACCACCCTATAAAACAATATTTTTTCACTCCAACTGTTGGCTTCTTGGTGCTGTGGAGCTTGATGCGCTAATTACGAACGCATACCATACGAAAAGCGCATCGTCTCCTATGCAGTGGTGCCCTAATTTAGTGCACGAAAAATTCGTGGATCGCAAATTCGTTGTGTCGTTGAAGGTAACACTTTTATTATGAATTGTCACCTTGAATGCAAACCTGGATCGAAGGGTGTTTTGCACTTGAACTTGAACACCAAAATTTGTTTCTTTATTTTTAAATATCGTCTCATATACGTGGAATAGGCAGTATAATCCCAAGACGACCTCGATCATTGCATACGAAAGTTTATATCCCTTCCGCTCCGACGGAATCAAGACGCGTCATTAATTTTTCTATACAACGTAACTGCTGGGTCTCAGTGGAGCATAATTTTTAATACATCACACAATTATGGCGCAAGAGAGCTACTCGATGGTCTCAATGATGAACTTTTCGTGCAACGGATGATTTTAGACGACAGCCAGCGAACGTGTCGTGGAATGGAAAGCTGGCGCTGGCCAACACGGCAACATATTATTACACGGCGACCACATACTTACCCTGGGAAAAGTTGACCGACGCACGAAACTGGCTAACTGAACCGTGGCACAGTTCAGCGCGTGTGGCGAAATCGTGACAAGTGGCGATGCGGAAGCGAACTTAATTGATCACACAAAGCTCGTGAATTTCACGACACACGGGCAAACGCACCACCTCCTTTTTCGCACTCCTTTCTTCTCCAGATTTTCAGGCCCACTTCTTCTTCTATTTTTGACGGATCAAAACCGTTCGCGTCACCGGCCAAGGTGTGTGGAGAAATCATTACGGTGCTCACGGTTGCTTCATTAGGGTGAGGCGTAATGGTGCAATTTTTGGAACATTTAAAAACGATATCACTTTTCCTGAAAACGGTTACGTTCATTCTAAAAATATTTTTTTGTTGTTGTTTAATGCAATCTCAGTACAAGTATTTGTTTTTTTATCAAGAGATGCAATGTTTTGCTTATTCTATTGCTACTCTCGATTGAACGAAAACACACCGCAGCTGATAATGTTTGTACATATTTTTGCTATATTTATAGAAGCAGTACGCAGAGAATAGGCCAGATCAATAATCATATACAAAATATTTTTTATTCGGTTATTCGAGATACAAGGTCTCTTCGCAATCTGCATTGCTAGGGTGTCTTGGGGACAATCTGTATATCTGCATGTGAAATGTGGAAATGACACTTCATAAAACGTATCTCCGACGGTTTCTTTAAGCACCTTGACACGTGACTGCATTTGACACTTCGCTCTCAGTAGCAGTTTCGTAGTGTGGAAATGTACCCTAATGACTCACGCATTTTCACTCTGTTCTCCGTTTTTTTCTATGTGTAGTCGACGTCGGTTCGGAAGTACGCCATCGCGTCGCCCCATTGAAAAAGTGTCAGGGTTTTGGCGAACAGTGCACGGTTTGCGTGAAAGAATCGTGCGTGATTCTGCTGCACCAAGTGTAAGGATTTACTTTAATATATAGCTAAAGCAGATGTACTGTAAGCAGACACGACCGTAAAAAGCAACGGCGTAGCTCCTCCCGAACCCCGTGCGTGGGTATGCATACTTATGTGTATATGTGTGTGTATGTGGGGAAATGTGTGTGTGCACGGAATGAAAAACGGCCTACTGCGCCTTGAGTGATGACGATGACGACGGCGACGACCGCCGGAAATGTGAAGAAAAATCGTGATGTGCTAATTTGTACCTTAGAGGTGAAAAAGGATGTTCCGCCATTGAGGTGTGTACCCTTTGCCGTTTTGGGAAAGGCAACCGGGTGGTGATGAACCTTATCGATTAGGCGAAACGGCAGCACGTAGCAGCACCGTTAATTAGTGATGTACCGTCATCTATGTGCGGATGGACTTTTCTTTTGTGACTGGCTGTTACTTCTGATGCTACGTACGAACAAAACCGGTTTACACAGATTTCAAGCGAAAGCGAATAATTCCGTCCCGTGAATCTGTGACCAGTGCAGATTTTTCCGTCTATGGGTATGATAAAGGCAAATTTAAACTGCATGGTGATGGGGGTTCGCGGATGGGTTCGCTGTTTCCGGAAACTGGTAGAAAAGAATTGTTCGTGAAAAAATACCTTCATAGGTGGTTGCTCAGCATAACGTAAGGAGCAGTGAAGTATCCAGAGTAAAAGAGAAAAGATAAGGAGCGAGACAGAGAAGGAAGAGTGCAAAAAGAGCTGAGCACAAGAATGAGTCAAGGAAGAAGGGCAACCGCACTGGTATGTGTGTATGCGTGAAGGTTCTCGTGCGCCATCTTTTTTTCTTGCTTCTTTTCTCTCACTCTCTCCTTAGTGGCTAAGTGGATGACCAGAGCTGTTCTGTTTCTTCTTCTCTCGTGTGTATGTGTGATACTTACCCATTCGTTCACCAACACACACACCACGAGTCGAAGAAGCAAACGGCAAATCTGGATTACACAAATTCAGGATATCGGGTCCAGACAAAATTCATAAATTCTTCCTTCAGGTTAGGTTTTTTTTGGGTTGGTTTTCAATATGAATGCTGCTACACTGTATAATACCATTGCGTATGCCAGCGTGCTCGAGAATGAAAAGAGCAATTGATTGCTATCGTAGGAAAGCTGAATCGTAGAGTGTGCGTATGTGTGTGAGGCCTATTCGAAGATCTTACGAAATCGGAGAAGAAGAGAAGTTCAGAAATCCGTTTTACCTGCAGGTTTGTGTGTGTGAGTGGGTGAGCACAAAATTGAATGTGAGAGCACTACAAACGGCAGAGAAGAGAGTGTGTGCGTGCGCCAGCGCGTAAATTGAGTGTGTATGTGTGTATGTGTGCATTTGTAACGTATCGAAGAGATGACGGCAAAGAAGGATTTGTGCCGGACGATCGACGTATGATGATCAACGATTGCCCAATAAATTCTAACCTCAAAATGTATGGTGAAGGAACGAACTAAAACATTCCCAAGGATAACGACGCGCTTGCCGGTTGTTTATGTAGTTGGGTAATTCAAGAGGATATTAAACATCAGGACAGAAGGAACAACAATCGACCATCAGTCGTCAGGTCCACTGGCATGTGCATACATTACCAAGCAACATAAAATAGGTAAGTTTTCTCCAAGCAAGGTATCTTAGTTGATGTTGGTTGTTGATGTATAGTAATGTGGGTGTGGGTGAGGTGCTAACTGTAGGCACAGATGGCCAACTACCATCCTCAGAAGAGTGTACAATTTCTCGCTGTAAAGCAAACGTTACTCGGAAATCAAGCGCCAACATATAAATTAGATAAAGCTCGTTAAGCCCAGGGGAGAAGATTTGTGTCGTGTCGGGTAGGGTTTCTGGGATGGGAGGTGGATATATAAATTTTCTTTTTACGGCAGAGAAAGCGCTTTGCGCCGTTCGGTGTGCGCATCACTTTGACAGAGGTGAAGCAGCCAGTCCAAAACGTGACGTTATGGGTCGTTAATTTTACTGTGTTTTAGTCCCATCTTTGTTGTTGGACTGTGTACCACAAGTCCCCTGTACATCATTTAGCAAGCTTGGCGTCTTAAGACGTTCACTATGATCTGTTTTTCACGATGGGCATTGGAATATGGCCCTTCTTCATATTGTGGGAATGAAATTCGCCATAAACTATATAGTCTATGGATATTGCGAGAAAGAGGTAATCTTTGAACCTAAATTTTGGTCCATGCGAAATGCACACAGTACAAACCATGTGGATGGATTCGGTCTTTCGTTCGTTCATTCGTGGATGCCATAAAGGGAAAAGGTAGACTAAATTTTCGAGTTCATAATTAGACCGTAACTTCAAGCATTTAGTTCCAATAAAAGGTGCAAACCTCGCACACACATACGTACCTTAAACCGCGGTCAATTGGGTAAAATCCCGTCACTAAGAAGCATAACAGCTCTTCAAAAGACAGACGACAATTGACCGGATTCAAATGTTCCATTCCGTTAGTGCACTTGTTGGTTGTTATTGTTTTCATTGTCAGATACACACTCCGTACACATAGCGACAGGTGCCGGGCGGCACGATGACACGGCGGTTAGGAAGAATCATCACTATATCGACAACAGTTGTGCATGTGCGCGCTCCTTCCTATTCGCTCTGTTCAGCCGAATGGGTACAGATACGTAAATGTTGAAGTAAATTGATTGTGTGAATACCACACCCTTTTACCCGAGGAGGTTAGTATGGCGAAACAGATAAATCAATGGGTGGTAGAGAAGCGATCGCGAAAGAGCGCGCGCGCGCTCGACATCTCGTGGTTCTGGCTGCTTCAATGACGCACGCAAATTGAATAAAACGTTGATCGTTGCAGTCGTCATTGCGGAACGAAGAGTGGATCGCCTGCCCAACTTTGATTGGGTAGTATGGGGCAGCAGAGTAAACATTATGGTGAATTTTATTGATTTTTCCTTCGAATGTATTGCTCTCGACTTTGTTCGTTGTGTTATTAATTGGTAGGAAGCATTTTCGATTGGCCCGTATAACAGTGACCAAGGAGATGCGCGTACGGGTATAAACCACTTTTGTCCTTCTATCTATGCTCGCTGGTATGGTGTGCGGTGCGGTTCTGTTGTGACCACACGCTGCGCCCTTCGCCGATGCCGTCTGGGAAAAGCGAGCAGCGCGCACACATCATCATGTGAATCCTCCATGCACAAGAGTGGCGAGAAGAGCTGTCAACAAAGCACTCATAGCGTGTGATAGGGCGAAGAGAATGATGAAGGGAAAAAACACACAACGGAATGTACACTATACGACACCAGCCCATCAGCAGCACTAGCTCGCGCGCTCGTCTCCGTGTTGGAACGTGATTGCGTTGGGTGAGTGCACCATGGTGTGTAGTATGGGTCGCCTGAGTGCCTTTCTCTTTCGCCGGAGCTCAATTCGCTCCGCCATTTTGATTTTTATTTACATATTATTTTTTAGTCGAAAGGCTGTG
This sequence comes from Anopheles christyi, assembly GCA_000349165.1. Lineage (NCBI taxonomy): Eukaryota > Metazoa > Arthropoda > Insecta > Diptera > Culicidae > Anopheles > Anopheles christyi. The sequence goes on along the minus strand of KB696505.1, from coordinate 9,268 downwards.
TGACCTGGTGCAGCCGCTGCTACTGCTGCTGCTGTTTCTCGCCCCATATTAAATTGTGCACAGCCTATGTGTTTATGTGCTGTATGTGTGATGCAAATCAAGCGATTACGGTTTAATTAGGGTTTCGTTTGTATGTGTGTCTAACAGAACCCATCATAAGCTTTAGAAATTGCTCCCTTTAACAGTGACGTGATAACTTCTCCCGTTAGAAGTGTTATTATTATTGGGCTGTCGTTGATGGTGTGCGCACACAGACACACACACACACGCAGAGGTACGCGATCGCACACCTACATGCTGGTATGGGTTCATTTGGCTCGATAATAGGATTTGCCGTTTTCGCCGTTTGTGCACTGAACAAAACCGGTCGTGTGACAAAACTTTGTGCACGGCTGCACGTATTTTCTCTATCTCTTCATTGCGTTGCCTGCGGATTACATGCGAGTTCACCGTCTGTTGTAAAAAGCCGCCGCCATTCTTAAAAGTGCATTATAGTGAAAAGGTTGGACAATCAACCAGGTCGCATTTATGGTGTAGGTGTGTATGTGTATGATATGAGGAATCGTACCGTTTTATCAGATTTGCCGTTTGTTATTTCTTTTTTACAGAATGGCCTTGCATCTATGCTAAAAGAGTAGGAGGTCGTCGCGGGTTGGTTTTACAGATGGTGGGCCGCGACTAATCAAGGCAAACCTATTTGTTTGTATCTTCCTATAATGAGCAGGCCGCAACTGTAGGTCTTATTTCATTTAACATGAGCCGCAATGTGCGTCCTATTTCATTTAACAAGATTATCTGTAGCCCTCGTGTCAGTGTTTTGGTGCTATTGGCTGGCAGTGTGAGAGGTCATCGCGGTGAGGTGCAGTATGGTTAGATGATAGGTACTAGACATAGTAATAAGGTTACGTACAAATTTCTCACACCTACGACTCATTAGATGTTTTGGTCATCGGAGGAATACCAATGAGTTTAAGAAAAGTGACAAATCGTAAAAATCGTAAGAAGAAGCCATTACCCAGGCAGCGGTGTGGAAAATGTGGTGATGTGTGTTTGTGTGCGTCGGTTGAGAGCAATCGAGACGTAGTAGTAGTACTACACGCTGGTGTGTTCGATAGACTTCACCACACCACAGCATCAACACCCACTACTACCCTGTCGACTATAGTTCCTCGCAATCGCCTTAATTTGTGTGTGTGTGTGTTTCGTCCTTCTTAGTTCGGGGAAAGGACAATTAGGTCGTCCGAGGAAAATGTAAAAGGCCTTGTTTGGTTCAGTGAATATCGTGCATCGTGCAGTGGTGTTGAATGAGTTATGAACGTATGGTCGATTTCAATGGATGGTCTCAATTTCCTAGTAGTGTCGTATTTGGTAAGGGGGTGTGTTGTAAGGAAACACAACGTATCCATATACCGTTTGCTCTCGACATAGTACAGACTACTGTGAAAACGCATGTTTTCTGACGCATGCAAACTGTAAAAACGCAATTTTAATAGTTTTCCTAGCGTACTATGTGTTAATATCGGAGAAGCTGGTACATTAAAGGTGGTGAGGCTTTGCGAATTTATTTATTCGCTTAACGTCAGTGAAAATGGCATCTGTCAAATGTGCCCGTGACGATGGCTGTGTGTGTATGAGTGTGTTGTATGTATGTGTGCGTGTGCGTTGTCACACAAATACGCAAACGCACACCACCACCATCCATTCACACACCGTCATAACAAGTTCGCAATTCAGTAGAGGAGCACTCACCGCGGGTGGGGTAAAAAAGAGAGGGTGAATTAAGGGTGTCACAATGTCGTGAGATCCCTCACTTTGACAGCTATGGTAGTATCAGAAAGAAGTCAAATGAACACAACTATTGTTCTACTTCCTCTGTGTGCATGTTGAGAAAAAACAAACGCATGAAATATCCGATAAAAAAATCCGTGTAAGATTCGCTAGGGGCCTCCCCGACTATTGTCTCAGAAAGAATAGGTGGATGCAAAGAGAGGTTAATAGAAGCCGTTGAATCCTTAGAAATTGATCCACACCGTTCAAGGTCCTCCTACACGGAAAGGTATTCTTTGGATTGACTTTGACTTAGTTTTATTGCTTGTTTCTCACGCGGTGGGTTATCATGATTTGTGTAAGAAAGTTTCTGTACATTCGAGATTTGATCGCAAGAAAATTGTGTGTTTGCGGAAACTGTTATATAGATGAAATAAAACTACGGAACTTCTTGTTAAATGTAGATGTTATACGGTTTTACCAGGGACATGATTGAGTATTTTCATTTATTGTTTACTCCTGTTGCTGCTTTTTCTTAACACTGCTCTATTGATAACAAGAACGACAGTGTGAACCTGGACCTCACTGAGTTCATGTTTTGCCCGATTTGCATTACATAAGACGAACTCGCGTTTCCTTCTACTGCACATATGTTGCTTCTCCTTCGTCTCCCCAGAGTAAGGCAGCGTCGAAACGTGCTAGTGTTGGGAACACACAACCCTGCCACACACTATGATCCGTATGCGTTTTTTTTGTATCGCTCCTCACTAACATGGCGCCCTCTCAAGATAGCAGCGTGTCTCATCATGCGTCCGGTGTGTCAGGTGTATGTATAGTGTCGAGTGCGGTCACAGTCAGGTGCTTATTAATGTCATCAGCTCACACAGAAACTCACACAACAATGCAGGTGCTCTCATAGATTGTTACAACAATTTAGCAATGTCTTGTATATTTGACAATATGTACGCAGCGAACAATCTGCTTTTGATTTGGATCTGTTATTAGCTTATGACTTGAATATGTTATTACATTAGGTGACCGCTAACTGAGATGGAAACATACTCCAGTTAGCGAACAATATTCGCTAACTGGAGTGTCATTTCAACTGTCAAACGTGGAAGCAAATATTTAAGGATACTCTGGATTTACTGTTTTCAGTAACGTGTAATTACTGAATAATAAAAATTAAATTAAAAAGATAAAAAAACTTCATATTTTGTATAATTCTGGGTTGACGTACTCCTCATGAGGTTCCGGATGTTTCATGTTTTGACATTTAAATGTTTTTTAACTGAGAATCGCTCCAGTAAGCGAACCTCTAGTTAAACAGCAGTCAGTTAGCGGCCACCTACTGTAGTTGATTTTTTTTTCTGGTCAGTTTGCTCTTCTGCTTGTTACTATTGTTTTGCACACAATAAGATATCTTCCCAAAATAATTAAGCCCACGCTGTGTTGACCTTTGACGGTCTTAATATAGATCAGTTAAAATCATCTTTAATGAAAACTATGTACCACGTACTCTTACATCCTACGAGCAAGTGTTCTTCATAATTCTCCTGCAATTATATATGCCGTTTTATTTGTTTGTGTTTTTTTGTGACAAGTACGAATGGTGTAGTTTAACAATCACTTGTTAGAGAGAAGCTGATTCTCACGAACAATATGTAAGAAAAGCAAATCGCTGATAATTAACACCACCATCATTAGAAAAATATAAAACATAGTTTTCAGCTGTGGTGCCATACGTTTATTCTAACTGGGCATTGCTGTTAGCAGAGGTGTGTGTTGGTTTTTTTTTCAGGTAAACAATCCTTTACTTGCTTGGTTGCATCATGCGCCTTTGTCTGACAAGTTCAGTTAAACGAGAAGGAGAAACAATTGCGATACAAAACACACGTGCGGATGCAAATTAATTAGTTACCCTAGGTTTTGCCTCACTGGTCATTCACTGAGCTAACTACCCCCGGCTTTTGTCACGCTGGTCATTCACTGAAGTTTAGCTCAGGTTACGTCTTTTTCCTCATTATTCTTGTATTGTTATTGTTAGCAGCACCATGCCCACCCACATATTTATCAATACGTATTAACGTGACATCCGTAGGAGAACATCCTTGACCTTTTATCATCGTGCTCGAATAGAAGACATATTTTGAAAATTAAAATAATAAGGGTGTAGTTCCCTGCACAAATCTGTAGCGGTTTGATACATAAAATGCAACCAACTGGATTGATGCAAAGCAAATGGATTGCAGTTTACGTATCCCAATGGAATATTCTTTCAGTATTATTTTCTGTTCCAAACCTGTTGGTTGTAGTTGTAGGTTGAGTGGAAACGATCCCCTTTCTGTTGCACCCCGGATGACACACGCCCTTGCAATGGCCGCCGAGTCTAAAAAGCGTGTCAACAAGCAAGCCCCGTGTATAGTGTGGTGGAGGCGTCGTTTGTAACGTTACTTCCATAGCCCACAAAATGGTGCTGCTACTTCTTTGGTGGTGACACAGTTTGCTCTTCGAGGGGCAAAGGTGCGAGGAAAGGTTGTAGTCAAAACACACCTACGAGACATGCACACACGTATTCCTTTAGCGATTGGAGACTTGCAAGGCAGCAGCACAGCACACACGTTGATATTAGTAAAGCGATGTCCTTGATATGAATTTGTACTGTAGGCAGACAGTCTATCTTGCACTGTGAACAATTTTAGAAGTTCTGCTTAGTGTTGTTATACAAAATAAAACGTTTATTAATGTAGAAATTATCCGGTTAGTTGTTATACAAAGTAAAATGTTCATCATCCATCATCATCAATTTCTACTGTTAGTTATCGCTTGAGGCATTTTACCATTGTGTGTACAGTAGTAGAAAACAAACAATCAATGAAAATGAAAACAAATAAATTTAGGTTCGACGTACCAATGAGGTGCCTCCCGCAACAGCCTGGCCAAGGGAAAATCTCCGAGGAAAACGATTTTTTTCACTTACACACTCCCCTCCCATCCACGGGATCCATTGGAATGGAAGGCAAAGCATTAAAAACTGCACAGAAATTGTTTACCACGGACAACCCCCCTAGCGAAGGAAAGTTTCTGGAACCTGGGTTGTTATCGTTTGCAATTGACTCTCCATTTCTCTGGGCTTTGGAGTGTGTGTGCCTGTAAAGCAGTCTGACCGAAGAAATAAGTCAACACTTGAACTTTAGCCCGGATGGTGTGTTGTGTGTGTTGCCTGAAAGAACCGATGGCAATTATTTTAACATTCTGCTACCTCCACTACCAACACGGTCGGGTTAAGTTATCCGGGGCTGTTTTATGGTCTGAAGCCGTTGCCGTTGCCGTTACCTCGTTATTGAAGTGTAAATTAACAAGCAGCTAAGTGTAAGTTCCGCAATACATTTTGCTCTCTACTATAACAAGAATATATATCCACATTAAGTGATATTGTCGCTGACATTACTGCAGCAGTACTTTTCTGTCTAGTTGTACGCTTGCTGAACTGAAATATAGGGTTCTCGGCTACATTATTGTACGAGGATCGTTGTAGTATTAACTTGTTCTCATTAAAGTCTATCTTGGAATAATTGGGTAGCCTTGAGTCCTATGAATTGTTACTGGAATATTAAAACATTCCTCAAACCAAAGCTATAATTAAAATTTGATAGTGACAATGTTTTGGGAATGCGAATAGAAAATATTTACGTTGAACAAACGTTTGAAATGTAAAATTATATCTTATAATCAGTTTACGTTCATCATAATAATAATATATCTACGAATCTGGTTGATGCAATCTGCTTCTTCTTGGCATAACAGGCATAGTCGGTCGTGCCGGTATTACACAAGCTTACTAGACTTCATTTAAACATGTAACCAGATAGGCAGTCCTTCAGAGCGAGAAGACTGTTGTTGTTGAGCGAGAAGACTGTTGTTGAGAACTTCGGCTGTGTACGACGTTTATAGCTCCAACAACGAAGTCTTACGATCACAATCTTAGTCACATTTCTAAGTTGGATGGAGTTGGATATGCACAGTTTTGAGCTCGATGGAGTTTAAAGATTACAGTTAGACAATTACATAGAGGAGACGCTACAATCATTCAGTATACATTTGTGATACTCAATATTAAGCTTCACTTTTAAAGCTTCTTATTAACTTTTTTCAGTTCAATCGAAGGAACAGCGGATGTGCAGATTCGCTGTGGGAGATGGATCATCAATTACAATTATGAGAATTACAAATGTTGCATTACAGACGAGCTCATTCATACGAATATGTTGTTGAGCCGCACATTCCCTTCTGTTTTTTTACATGGGTTTAAGGAAGAATTATTTGAATGGTTTTTATGTTGTATTGAGAGACGATAATGACCCTGATTACGACATGCACAAACTTTTTCTGTAATACGGTTTGTCTCATGGTCGATGGTATGTTATCCTTTTGGGTATTTGTTTAAACTGCTTTTTCTTTCTCTGCTCCCCTTATCCTTCGATCCGTTTTTCGGTTTGTGATATTTTTGTATCGTTGGTTTATTTATATTTAGAAGCATATATGACTGTACGTTGGTGTTTGTGGACGCGCACAGCCATTCGTTTGGTTATAGGAATTGGTTCGTGGTAGAGAAGGGCTAAATGTTTTTTTTTCTTGTTAGGGCAATGTGTTGGTGTGTTGAAGAGTAGCTGCGCACATACTTATATACATATTAAAATGAGTTGTGTAGCTGCCTTAGCGATCATTACAATCAGCAAGCTATCAAGGGTGCTGCTGAGTGTGGCATTTAATGATAAACTTTAGTTCGGGTCTGTATGTACTCTGCATGGGTGACACTAGGCCAGGGTCGTTTGCATCATTTTAAACAAGATTGCGATCGCTGCAGTTTCCCTCCATAACCTTAGGGTTTGCTTTATTTTGGGTATTCACTGTCGTCCCGCCCGCTTATGATTCGTTGATGTGTGTAAGTTCATGGTCGGTCGTGCGGGGGCGATTGAGCAGTAATATCTGCATACGCACACTTATATCTCCCGGTACCTACTCATTTACTCACACGCGATCATGCTCGTCAAATAAGGTAGCATCAGTGTAGGAAAACGCGTCAATAACTATTGATTTTCTAGCCTCTTTATTCCCTTTATTAAATATAGGTTTGGAGAGGAGTGGGGTGGGGCGGTCGGTAGGATGAAGTATCGTGTGTGATAAGGTATAGGGGATACCGTGGGAATCAAATCTTTTCATATCAAATCGCAAGATAATCGTAATGTGCAATGAACAATGAACATCTAATTTGGAAATAGTTCCTAGCTTAGCTAAAGTGTTTGGAGAGCCGCATTTGATGTCCAACATAGCTCCAACAAATTGCTTTACTTTACGCGCCTTCCAACGTTGTACGTTTGTGTGTTTTCACGAGAACCACATTGGGCATTTGTCGATGAGGATGATGATGATGATGGTTGTTGATTATTTGACGGCAGCGCGTTGATTGATGTAAATGCAAATTTTATGTACTACTCTTCCCAACCACCCTCACTGAAATCCATTGTTATTATCGAGAGGACTGGCCCGGAGCCATTAGACCTCGTTAATGGAAGAATTTCGGAAAGCAGATCGGTTCCTATCGCTTGCAAATTCCAATCGTTGTAGAGGCCGATTCTGTGAGTTGACCGGGGCGGTATGTATGTAGGGCAAGAGAACGCGTGTGTTATTTTGTGTTCGACTTATTTTTAGCTCGTAAAAGTGCTTGTGTTTTGTCAATAGTTTTGTTAGTGTTCATTTCATTGTGCACAGGTTGCATGCGACCCGGAATATTTTTTGAAAGAATGGAATACCCGAGCGAACTATTTACACATACATTCTGCCAAACAATAGATATCATATTATATAGTCAAGACATATTATATCCAGTGTGTGTATTGTTATGGAAGTTTTAGTAATTGTGAATATTCGAGTCAAATTTAAGAAAAATATGCTTTAAAAATTTAGTAAAACTGGACTGTGGTCAGATGACAATTATAATTTATCATTAATAGTTAATCAATCTATGTCTTATAATCAAGAAAATACCTACATGAAGAACAGTGTAACATGTACGAAAACAAATACTAGCGTTCAAAATGTTCTAAGATAAACTACGTTAATTATACCTACTAGGTAAAATTACCTCATTCCTGTGCAATTCAAGCAATTTTTGAATGTTGCTACGTGAAAACTTAAATCAACTGGACCGAAACAGCAACTTGTTCAACGTATAGTACTTATACTATTTTTTCTGTCCTCGTTTTTCCAGTTAAAAAAAGTGGAAATAAATATACTGATTCCGTGTGAACATTTGAGAAAGAGAGAAAGTATACGATGAGAAACAATGTAAAAAGAGAGACGATAAATGAAAAATAGGATAATATTGCACTGTTGAACTGTTTCTGTTCGAGCTTTGCATACTGTCTTTTGCGCTACATTTGGCACATGACCTCTAATTGTTGTGTTGAGCAATGTGGCGAGCAGAGTGACGATAAGAATTATAGCCATATTTGCTCCTAACAGCATGTTTCTTCTTATGTAAGGTAGAACAACAAGTTGCAATACGAAATACATAAACGATACGTCTCTCATTATGTCCTTCACAATTGTTTTACCGGTTACGAAAGGGGAAGAGTTCGTTCTCAAGGGCTTTTTGAGTGTTATGTACCTCGATTTTGACACCTTTTCTATATTGCAAAGCCTTTTTTGCGCTATCTTGACAGACCTTTTCACAGCTGCTTCTTCTTGAAAATTCACACGTTCTCATGTATATCGTCGCTATGCGTTGAAATGTAGCCGAATGCCACCACCCTCCCCATCCTCTTCCATCTGCCGATCCTGCTCAGCAGTCAGTGTCTAGTGAGCTTGATCGGTAGCAACAGCATTTGCAGCGCTGATAAGAATGCAGAAAAAAAATCAATAACAAATATTTCCCTGCTTAGTGTCGGGGTAGGTATGTGTATGTTACCCTTCAAATACGCGTAGCACATCACTACATCCGATAAGGATTGTGGTGTCTCGGAATGGTGGAACTTTCTGCCCTTATCACGGCACCGTGCGCCGCTGGTCCGTGCAGTGTATGTGAGGGTAAAATAAAGACAACGGCCGGCCCATAGGCGTGCTATATCTGTTATATTGTATGTTTATCAGCACCTGGGACAGGACTTATCATGCGTTTCTCGTTTATTGCCAAGTTTAATGAAAAATTCCTTCAAGTGGCGCTACTTCGCTACCTGTTTGCCGCTCTGGCCAAAAAAAAAAACGATCAAACAAATCAAAAATATGTGCAAAACTAATTAAAAACCCACAGGCGAAACGTCGGAATGCATTGGTATTGGGATCAATCGTCTATAAGCTAATAACTAAACAAGTAATACTTTCACAGACGGGTGGAATTGTAGTTTGCCATCTGATTCTAATTAGACTATTATGTTGCAAATGATGTGTGTTTGCAAAACATTTTTACCAGTGCATATTAGTATTCTCTAATTATTAGTTA
>KB696504.1:0-11654 GCA_000349165.1 Anopheles christyi | reverse complement strand
TGCAATTTTAATAATTATTTTAAAAATCACAGTTGCGTTTGTAAATAATAAAGAATAATATCCATCGATCATTAATTCTGAAACAAAAACAATGTGTAATGATACAAACGTTCTTTTTATAAAATGAAAAATGATTACACGATAAATTAATAAAGACTGAGCCAAGAAACACAATCTTAAAATACCACCATTTGGTGTAATTCACCATTAATAACACGAAAAGTATTAAGATTTCAACAAAAACATATCATAAAAAAGCAATAATAAACACACAAAAGAACATCTTAAGGAGGAGGAAATAAAGAAGATATGGCACAAAAAGCATGTATAAATACCCAGTTGAGTAAGAACATTACCTGAAAGTTATCTTGTGACGAATGATGTGTAAATAAAAATATCCTTTCATACTCGGCATTAAATACAATATTAGTTATATCTTGCCTTAAAACATAGCATCATACTCAACGGTACTTCTAAACTTATATTTACTGCATATTGCCGCTGCAACCTTTCCCCCAAAATGAGTAACGAATGCACTTCCTAATGCAGTCACTGCCATTGACAGTGAGTGTGCCTTTCCCACTACACTACTCCCTTTCCATCACGTAAAAAAACATTCCATTTCCTGCCTATCCTATGATCTAGTAATTCCAAACCCGTACAACTTAGGTCAATCACCGACCGACCGAAGTGCATTGTTCTCGGGGCACGTGTTTGCATTACGCACACACAATCACCGTCCCCTCCGCTTCCCTTTCTTATTGGGTTTCCTCTGGAGGAGAGGCGAGTGGAATAAAACTCGCTATAATCAGTCCACATTCACCCCGTTGCAATGATGCAGCAAAAGCTTTAAGGACTGCAGCAGCCAACACCACAATCCAGCCATCGGTCGTGTCGCAGTGGTTGTGTCGCGCCGTTGCGGAAATGCGGCACCGGATTAGTGCAGCTATTAATCTTTCTAAACGAAAATGTATGTTGACCTGACACTCTTTGGAAGGCGGAGGAAGGCGCTCTGCCAAACCCTCCCTCTCCTAGCCACACTCTAAGACTTCTCATTAGCGAAGTGAAAGACTTTATACAGCTCGCACCTTGAAGCAGCCCTTCATTTCCACCCATGGTGATACTGAAAGAGAAAATGAACATAGCTCGACTAAATGGCCATGATTGGGTGGCAGCTTTGTTTTGTTCCTGCAGCCGTGAATCGCTCGAAATGCATCGGTTGTACTGCAGCGAGTGTGTTTTAAGCCGTGATGGACTATCCATGCTGACAAATGCAACTCAAAGTGATACATTTTTACGATGTACGATCAGGCAACCCACCGATGAGAAGAACTCAGTCAGCAGAAGGTTAACAAGGCATTCGCACACACACACACGAATGGACATAATGCTTTAAAATAATATGTTGCCGATGACTAAAAATTATAAGCACACCTGACTAAAGTTGGCTAGGTGGCCATTTATGATAAACACCTTTCCTCTTTTATTCGAGAATGGGCTTCCAATTATTCGAAGAGAGATCATTTTTTTTTATGATTTTGCTCTTTTATCGAAGGTTGCGTGGAGGCACACGCTTCATTTTTTCTGTAAAAAAAAACTAATCGCTATGAGGTAGACCGTTTAAACCCTCATCAGGAATCATGAAAGTAAGTGCTTTACAAAAAAAAATGCTCGTCAAAAACTATCATCATTTAACGATAATAATCAATTATATCCTTTTGCGTGGCAATAAAAAGAAGAAGCGTTCACATAAATACACTATCAGATCTGGGTGGCCTTATGACCCACTCTCGCAAAGAACCGTTTACATCACGCAATCAAGTCTGTTCAAGACAACACGCTACCATGTGCCAACACGAAAGAGTGAAGAGAACACTTTTATTATGTAGCGATCGATAGGGTTCGATAAACGATGCTGCGCAAGCCTTCTTCTACAACCTGGAAGGGTAAGGAAACGATGCTATTTATGAGATCGTTAACAAAATCGCTAGTATGAAAAACATATTTTTCGATTCCCACCTCCAGAGATTCATTCTTTAGCAGCAGCGGCATAGTTCAGATTATTATCTGATTAAACGCACTCGCGGGAACATGGCAGCTTGTTAGGCAACACTTTGCAGTAAAAACGTCCAACGATGGTAGACGGTAACTGTCGAGGAAGCGTAAAAGTAAAATATTATCAAATTCTTTTCAAATGATGTTTTTCCACTAGATTTATAACCACTTGGGAAGTGTTTCCTTTGAGCATTCTACTTTGAGCCATTCTTTATGGTGACGACTTTGCTGCAAACTGCTTCTGCATGGGCCTAAACGTTTCCTCACTTAATCATTTCAGAAATAAAATAGCTCCATACGTAAAGTACGAAACAGAAAATGAGCTCCCACTTGGGTTACGCAGAGAACTATTAAATTATTTCAAAGGCTGTGTTTAAACACTCGCCTTGCATCGTGAATCATTTTCCATTTTGCTGCAAAACGAAATAACCACACACAAACAAAGTTATGGAGAATGGAGGTTTTTTTTTGTGTGTGGGAAAATTGTTCCTTTCATGCTCGTCAAACAAAAAAACTCCCACCACCCCTTAAATAAGAAATGCAACACTCCTTGGTGCGTTTGCTCTAATCGTCTGTCATGCAACTACACCTTCGAACATGATTTTGCACATGATACCTGAGGCAGAGCGAGGGCCGTCGTTCACGGTTCAACCATAAATCATAGCAATAGTGATTCTGTGGATTTGCATTCAATTGCATAGCGAAACATAAATGAAGGGGAAGCACAACCATATCTCTAAGTGCACCTATGTGTATGCACCTGCGTCGAGAAATGTGTAACAGGGCTGCGCGATACGCAGCATTTGGTAACCGCATAAGCGTGGTATATTTTTAACCATACAGGTGGTACTGGTGATTTGGGTGTATGGTATGGTAAAAGACGGAAGGTTTTGCACAATTTGGACTTATGGGTAAGGCTGTCTTGTGTGTGGCGAAATAAGTGTTTTGTTTTGCTTTTAAGTAAGGAAACTTTTTAATATACACACAAATAAACAATTCAAGCATATCGTCATTCAATTCATTTAAAAAAAAAGGACTTTTAAAAATAGGAAGAATGGAATTTTTAACACATTAACTATTTTTTAAATTTGGTTTCTGTGAAATTTTGAAATAAAAAAACAGAAATCCTAAACAAAGAAAAACTATGAAAAGTCACTTTTGCATGGCAATGTTTACACTTTCGAATTTGAAAATTTTAATCCAATTTTAAAACATAACTTTTTGACTACCATGCTCATGATGTAATGACAGCTACCTCTGCTGCATACGAAAATGCAGAATGCAGCTTAAATTTTGCTCATAAATTGTAAACACAAATTGCTAGGAGAATGTTTGAATATTCTTATTGAAATTTAATATAAAAGCGTATTTTTGGTAAATGTTGCATTACATAGCAAATTACTTATATCAAGTCAGTATGCTGGAGTACATTGTCATCAAGCCTCAGATGAAATGAAAAATAATTCAAGATCATCAAACGAAAATAACATTTTTATTCAATTAGTTATAAATAAAAAAAACTATGTTATTGTTTAACACTAAAACGCTTAAATAAAGCAAAACCCTATTTATGTTACAGTTCACGTTCTCCATCTCTAAATCAACGTAAAATTAAAAAAATCGAAACGAAGTGATACATGTTTCGAGCTAACCCTAGGCATTATCATTAAAATCAAATAACTTCCTCACATAACTAGCCCCCATTAAATACCTAGAGTGGTTTTTAAGTACAAACCAGCACCATTAAAGGACATTCATTCTTACACCACACAATTTCGTACGGTTATAACACACCAGCGTGTAGCGAAATATAATCGACATTTGATTTATCTCTGTACATTTGCTCTGCTAAACTAATTACCTACACGTATTCCATTCACAAGTATAATAATAGCCATACAAAACGCACTTCACAGCATGCATAGCGTTGTTCCAAAAAACTGCATCGTACATCCTTTCCCCCAAAACGGGGAACTTTGACGATAGTACTTTGTTTTGTTCCCTGGTTAGCTTTCCCTTGCCAAGCTCCAAGTAAGTGTCGGCTTGCGTACATTAATCATACAGTGCGCGTACTGAATGCAATTGCACTCGGCAGGCGTATAAATTGCAGTCCGAAAAGACTTGCACTCACCTCTCGCTACGGGTAACTAGCATCGTCGCGTACGAAGTGGAAAATTAGATGACCAACAACGTGTGTACAGCAAGAATACACACGTACACTAACACACACTTGCTTTCTTCCGCGTCCGAGCTAGTGCAACAAACATTGCGGAAGCCTTTCGCGGAATTTTGCGTAGCATGAGACAGTGCTGGCGTGTTTTGTGATGATCTAGAGAGGGTAGAGGGTAGAGTTTATTTTGTGTCTTGCGGACGCAGCTGCAGCTGTGGTGGTAGGTGATGCTAGTGTGCTCGAGATGTGAGGGTATATTGGTGGTTGAATATGTTTTAAATCACACCAACTACGGCTTAAGTACCTTCATTATAGATAAATCGCAAACCTCTGACAAATGATGCCAAATTGTAGCTAAAGGGCTGATTTAGTGAGGAGATACATTGTGTGTTTATTTCTTTCTTGAATCATGTGTTATAAAAATATCGAGTGAAGTGATTGGAACTGCTTTTTCCTTTTATTCGTTATCTTTCTTTAAGAAGAAACATTAAGCCTCCTTTAATTCTTGCATCTGATCCCAAAAGATCAAATTAATAAAATGGTGTTTCACTAAGACAATTATTTTGCACAATCAAAATAGCAATCAGAGCATACAACGATAAAATTTGTTATTGAAACCATTCAATTAGCATGTAGAAATCCGCCTATCCTAACCTCCCATTTTACCGACCCTCAATATCGATAACTCATCAAGATCAATTCCCACATGTGGGTAATTAGTGCAAAAAGGCCGCCCTTGCGTAGTGCCCAGAGCTCAATCACAACGCATAATTACCCATCAACCCAGCGAATAATGATCCTACTCATTCGCTCATCATCGCTACCCATTTTCCGGTATGACCCTGAATCCTTACGAAGACACTGCATCGGCAGCATTCAATGTCCAATCATCTCTGAGTTTAACAGTCATCACCTATCATCTCCTTTGGTCAGAGTTCATGTCACGCAATGCAATCGAAAATGTGGGTAATTTGTTCGAGCAGTAGCCAGGAGTAGCCTATAGAAGAATGCATTTCCCATTGCTCATTAGTGTTTTCTTAATAATGCACCTTGGCAATGCAAAGACGGGGATGCAAGATGCATCAAAGCATGGAAACACCTTTCAATACCTTTCTGTAAAATGTCACCTGCTATTGGAACGATCGCACTTTCCGCAGGATTGTTAAGTTCAATCAGAAATTATTATTTATTACCCTTTGGTTTGACCTCAGGCCTGTGATTGGAAAGGCCACAGACAGCACGAGTACGAACGGGCCACGTAAACGACGCCTTTGAGCCAGAGCCCAAAATGTGCTGACATGCGAAAGACGAGATCATGAATTGAGATCAATAAATATTCCGCAAACACACGTCCGAGAGTAGATCGTGCGACGATGGCGACCCGGCGGCAGGTGTTACAGTTTACATTATTTTTCCTCTCCACTTGCCTTGTTTTCCACCGTTAACACGTGATGACTGCTAGCGATTGGCGTGTATTGATTGGGAATAGTTTGAACACGGAAAACGAGCTATACATAAAACAGATACACGATTTACCTGGAATGTGAGTGAAGCTATGTAACCCCGAGGTCAGCGTAACATATACCGATGTCGTTTCAATGGCCGTCAGGTTTCCTTATTTAAAAATGATGTACACAAAGCTCAAAGCATAAGTTTATGTTTCTTACTCAAAACAAGCATTCCCAATACGAATGGTAGGAAATGTAAGAACATTTGATAATGTACCTAATAACCTTTATTGGACTGTACAGATCGGTCATAACATCAAAATTAAAAGAAGTCCAACTATCCACATACCATCAGATGGGTTGTAAATCATAATCGCACACAATTAACTTATTTAATACATTTTTCTGCACTAAAATTGTTCTTAATTGATAAAATTCTGTCTTATCGTAACCATACTCTAGCCAACAACGCAACACCGACTCCTTTTATGGTACCCATCAGCACCCGTCATAAGTGTCTACCTTCAAATTGCCCCCTTAACCATCGCTCGCGCCGTTGAATTGACCATTTTGGCCCCGCCAGGAAACAGTGCCCACCCTTTTTTGATCATCGAGAAAAGCAGAGATTATATAAAGAGTTAATTAACTAATTACAAGTACACGAAACGTTTTAACCGATATGGTTCAGAATCTCTGCACATTTTAAACAGCAGTTAATGCTTGGGGCACGTGTTGCATTCATCTTAACCTGCTCGGTAGCTCACGTCCAATGTGTTTCCAAAGGTGTTTCAAATGGAGCATCCGACTAACTCACTAACCCTTAAAGAAATGTTATTTATAATTATGATTTCTTTATTTTTTCTTTCCCCATTTTGTGAAGCTCACAAATTCCAGCATTGTTACATTATAGTGCAAACATATTTTTTGTGACTATTCGTTTTTTTTCCCCCTTTTCTCTTTGTAACAACTATATCGAAGGGTTTAAACCCAATGGCAGCCAAATTCCACATCGCTCATTAAAGTCGAACAACATTCCGATGCAATTTTTCGCTCCCTTTTCGGTGAGGTGTTTCACATTTTCTCCATTGAATAGGCTTGAAAAACAAAACAGAGCCAAGAGTGTGGTGCATTTCCTTTCTGCTCGTTCGATGGCAGTACGCATTATACTGTTGGAGCGCAAATGTTACTTCGTTTTATTATAATAGAAAAAAAATCAATTCTGTCTAATAAGGAACAATAATTATAATTAAAATAGAAATGTAAGGAATTTCATACTAATCAATTATTATTTCTAAAGTTTTTCGTTAAACAATTACCTCAACATAAAAAAATCATTGTATCGTGGGAAAATAACACACTTTAAATAATTCACTTGCAGGAATTCCCTCTTTTTTCTACACTCAATCACCTGCAGCCATAACCCGATTTCTTTCTTCAAAGTGAAAAATTTCCCACAAAAATTTCATTCCAAACATTCCAAAGCCCCTTTTTTACCCCATACCACCTCTCTCCATTACTCCCTCCTCAAAAAAAAAAGTCCACAATTTGGCTATGCACGAAACCATCCACCATTCATCTCTATTTAGTCACCATTCCTCGCGATCAACATTTCGGCCCCGCTGTAAGTCGCCCAATTCCATGGGGACTCTCGTGTTCGTGACTCATTACCACACTGGTGGTCCCGATCACTTTGCACCCAAACCCAAGGGATTGCGTAAATCGATTACGCACAGGGAAACGGAGCAGCTGTAAGATCCTTCCCATGTGCGGTCTAAATTGACTTTGAAGCAATGCAAGAAAAAAAGCACCCAACCAGCTTTTCTCTCATCTTCCCAAGTATGAGTGCGGGTGTGAGTGAGTGTATGAGCTAGTCGCCTTGAAAAGGGGATTGTTTAGTGAAAATGATTCAACTTAAATGGCATCAATAAGCGCAAGCGGTGCTTCCAAAAAGGGCTTTCCTTGTGGCAGTATATTCCATCACGCGTGAGGTCGTGATTTAAGTTTGGTGTTAATAAGCGAATCAATGCTTTGAAAAGGATACACATAAATAGCTTAAAGTAAAGCAACGACCGATGAATGATAAACATCAACATAACAAAACATGGGAAAGAAAACAATAAGTCTAGTAAACATATACATATGTATTTATGATTGCCCCTTTTCGGGCGAATTTTGAATGGGGCAATGCAATACCTGCCATATCTTATCTGAAACTCAACCAAAAACGGTGATTAGGACTTATTTGTTTGGAGTGAAAATCGTAATGAGTATGGCGTGAGTTGATGGTTTTGGTCTCTATTTTCATTCGCTTTGTAAATCATTATGCTTTAGAGATTTTGAGCGTTAGATTTTGGGCCGATCAGCCCGATGGGTTATATTTAAAGAATTAAAGAGCAATCAATCTTAGATCAACAAAGTTGAAAGTGGACGTGCTCTTTTGCGTAGCGAAAGGCATACAAACCCGGGAGGAATACAAACGAGTGTGCTATTTAAACAACAGAAACTGGTTGTTTCAAGCATGTTTGTCTAGTGTTGTCGTTTAAATAAATTAAATACATTCCTGCTGATGTATAGTCTGGATGAGTATTGAATTACGTTCGAACGTGACAAGAGACTGCGCTACACGCAAGCTACAAAAAAACCTCTTAAGTCTATTTAGCGAAATGACTGATTTAAGTTATCAGGATGTCTTTCACACCATACATTTTAGCAAATTTCTATTTCACCGTCTTAATTGTCCTTTCATATTTATAAATGTATCATTTCTATAGAATTGCTTTCAAACTTTAAGACACCATCCAACGATCCACCGTATCATAATCCTTTCCCTGTTTTCGCACTCTCACTGGTGACGATCGATCTCGTCGATTGCTCATAAAACGGCATCATTTTCCGATTACATCACAAGCTTCCATCCCCCACCCTTCTCTTTTCCTATCTCTTTGTCTCTCACTCTCTCTCTCTCTTTCATTTTAACTCTTAATTGATGGCAATATGCTATATTTATTTTATTTCATCAATTATTTCAATTTCCTGCAAACACTTCGGTCCTACGGAGCAATGTGCGTACACTAGCAGTGTATGTGTTTTCGTGTGCTTCCATCACGAGCAAAGGCGGAAAGTGATTGGTTGCTCACGCTGCACACATTACAGTACATACAGCCGTAGGAATGTGATTAAAAATTATCGATCACCTGCGAGGCGAGTGTGTGTTTTGCCTGTAATAACTGTTATTATGGATTTCATTTACGGTACAGTAAAGATAGTTTTTCAACTCATCAGAAAAGTTTTTATTATTTTTAATTATTATACTATATAGAATAGTTATACTTCATACACAAACATGCGCAAGTTCCAGCCAATAAATCGTAACCAATAACTCATAAATCTTTGTCATGAGGGAATCGGCGTCGGCAATCAAACGTTAACAGCGGTATCCTTACTGCACATCGATATTACGATTAATGGGTAGACAAATTAGGACTTACGGTTTTGCCGAATGCAATTGCGCATGCAATTTAATACGCAGAGTGTGCAAAAGCAAGCCATTTCACAGCCAGTCAGAAACCGGACTGACCAATCAATTTCGGACAGTTGTAGCACTTGCTTCAAATGGTAATGGCAGGTCGAGGTAAAAAGAAATAAATTATATGCATACGTGTTCTTGGTGTATAAAGCCAAAACCTGTTCGCTTACCAGTGGAAAATGATCCTGTTACGGATGTAGAATTTAAAACATCAGAAGAAGTAAAAGATCAGCCAACCACGCCAAGTGGTGCCATAAGACGTTCGGTTTATTATATTATATCAAGCTCAATTATGCTGCATCATAAAATGCGACTAGTAGTAGCCACTGGCTAGGATATAATGTTGTGCAGTTTAAGACCATATGGAGTGTTTCTTCATTCTAACGCTCACAAGATAAAACATGCATTTGATAGCCTTAGCTAACGACACCGTCCACCTTCGACCGACAACGAAGCGTCCTGACAAAAAAAAAAAACCTTCAATGCTACGGCTAAGACAACTTTCATTTTCCTTCCACATACCTCAAATACCGCATGGTACAGCCCTATGTAAGACACCGATGTAAAGACACCGTTGTGTACAACAAACGGCCGCTAATTAGAGATAAACAAATTAAATTGACCCACGAGCCCACTCTCTTAAAGGGCCGTCTCTTTGCAACACGAGGCAAATGGACAAACGAGCAGAGAGCCGGACGAAGAAAAACCGCAACCACAACAGTTGCTCGTTTTGGTCATTTTCTCCACGCCATGTCCACGCCGGCAGAGCACGAAGTTTTCCGTCTTATCAAAACGCGGGCCAACTTTTCGATCGGAGGCCACCGCAAGATGCCTGCCAGTCTAAATGGTTGTCATTCTGGTTTGCGGAATGCAGTCGCAGTGCGCAGACTGACCCGACTGATCGATCGATCCGATCGATTCGAACGAACCGATCGTGCGCGTAGGAAATGCGGCAGGTAAGGGATGTAATCGAAGCAGCATTAGAAGCATGTGATCGTTTGAGACAACGATCGTGACGCCAATCGTTAGACGATTAGGCGGTGGGAAATGTGGGGAGGGAGAGAGAGAAAAAAATGCTTTGCATCAGCAACTTTACACACTTGTAACCGTAACAATTCATGATAAAGAACCAATACATGTTTAAGCTCAACAGCAAAATTCGTACATTCAAAAACGTTAACTTGATCTTTGGCTGTTTTATGACTATTTCTATTTACTTGTTTTAATCCTTATGCTAAGTATCAATGTAATAATTGTACATATGCTCAACGGTTTAATAACGGACTGGAAAATCCAGTTTGATATAACTTTCTTAAGTATGCAGCATGCTTATATGTTTAAAGCATTAAACTGATTTATATTTACATGCCATGTACTACTTACTTACTACAAAACAATGAATTTGACACAGCACGCAAAACTAGTATTGAATCATTCAATCAGAGTTATTCAAACAATGTACCCGTTTCCAACAACCCGTAACCAAACGGATCGATTGCAATACAAAAAAGCTACAAATCGAGCACAACATCGATGTCTGCGTAAAAAAATTAATCACCCATATCAAAACGCAAATGCAAAAAAAAAGAACTGCAACAAAAAAACGGAGGAAAACTAAACCTACCTACTCAATCTCGTTCACAAAAATATTTAGGTTACTATTTTACCGTTCCACTGTAGCTTTCAAGTATGGTTCCGTTCCACAGCTGACGTTAAGCTGACTGTGCTGTAGTTATACAGTTTTCCTTCGCTCCATACCGCATGACAATTGAACACTTTGCTGTCAAGGTTGTCAAGGGCTGCTCGGATTACTATTGCAACCGCAATCGCACTTCTCTTGTACAGTCTAGTGCAACTGAAGAAGGTGCATGTTGGCGCCCGCGTTACGCCAACGGTGCCTTTACTGTGTAGTATTATATGCTAATTTCGAAACGAGCCCAACATGATCGGTTTCTGCACTTCATGCTATAGATTTATTTGCAGTTGAGGTGCAAAAGGCAGAGGTGTGATCCGTTCTGGTGCTGGAATTGCAACAGCATGTGACTGTATTCCTACAAGAGGTTTTAAAGACAGTGTTTATCAGATTAATTCCACTTATTGGTGGCACTGGTGCTAAAATATAGTCTGAAGGACGAAAGCGTCACTTGGAGTGGTGGAGGAACCTAAAAAAGTGCACAATATGCAAAACAAATATTTGAAATCAGGAAATATGATACTTCGTCTAACACTGTTTCTAGACGACCCAAAAAATGTCTGCGACCATTTTCTGCGCCAACTTTTAGAAACTTGTTTGTTCTAAGATAGCTGTCAAAATTGGAAATGTAAAATGTTTTTCTGTGGGTTTTCCATAATTTATTTCAATAATTATTAATTGTTTAATTACCAATTATTTACGATTGTTTTATCCATTTTGTATATGAAATTGCCAGCACGAATGAAACAACAACTTTAAAAA
>KB696503.1:0-11667 GCA_000349165.1 Anopheles christyi | reverse complement strand
TTATTTACGTTTAATATTGCCACAAAATAGATAGTGGTGTTTATTACATACTTAGGCTGCTGTCCTACATTTTTAAATCCTCGATACATTGTTAAAAGAAAACAGCAAAAAAAAAAAAAACTTTAAACAATGCGTACGTAACTACGGTTTATCATGTGTGTGTATGTTTTTTTAACGTGATTTTTGATTTTCTTGTAAGAACTGCGCGTTTTGTTAGTAACTTTTATTTTCTGTTTCATCGATTGTAAATTGTCAATCTGACTGCGCTCTACGCCAAGTTTAGCAAACTTAACACTATTGCGCGCGTATTGCACAGCACTCTTTGATTATGCCTAATCCGTTTCAATCCCTCTATCTTATTTTTTCTTCCTTCACTTTACTCATCACCAGGTGATGTGTATATGTGTGTTTATAATTGCTTTTCTGATTTTCCGCGTCCAACTTGCAAAACGTTTTGTTTTACCAAATATTTATATCCTATGCTACATGTTTCGTATTGTTTACCTGTTTACCTGTAAATTTTCAAATGAATTTTAATATGAATTGTATCTGCTTTCTGAATACGGCTACATTATATCTGCCGGTTCTCTCTTTACTGGACGCTGGACGCTGCATATTTCGTACTTTTTGTTTGCTAATTTGTAGTTTAGTGGCGGTCATGGAAATTGCACTGCTCCACATGCACAGCGTATTTCAGCCCTTTTTTTTGCTTATTTTTCACTCGCAATGGCTGAAAGGGCATACGAATGGGAAATGTGCAATGTTTAAAAAATGCGGCTTTTTTTGTTAGGCTAGATAAAAAAGTGGGAAAGACTTGACGCATTGTTTTAATGGGAGGTTCGTATTAAAACATGCCTTTCCTTGCAAGCACTTTGTCGTTTTCGGCCAATGTGTACCGATATGAACTACAGTCTACACCTCAATTTCTAAGAATTCGACACACTCTAGTAAGAAGAAGCGGTTTCTACATGTCTTATCTTCTTCGAATCCTTTCCCTAAACTATCTCGGTAAAAAGCAAAAGTCAGTCATTCAGCACTCTCTGGGATGCTTACCCAAGGAAAAGGGTTTTTAATTGCATTTTTCATAGCCCCTCAACGTGTATCCGGTTTTAGTTTTATTCCATATGAAGGAGATATTGGAAGCACAGCTGGGAGGGGCAGTTCCAACATTGCTTGCTAAATTTTCATTCACCATCTACTGGGAAACACGTGCTAGGAACGTAAAACACCAGCAATTATTATTGTGACAAAGAGCATGCTCGCACGAGTATGCGATATGGAAGCGCATTATACTAGGATACGCATTACAAGTTGTGTATACAGCACGGCAATTTTTTTAAATCATCTTTTAACTACAAAACAATTCTAAGCACAATAACAACGGGAAGAAAAACATGAACCACAAAAAAAAAATGGCAAGCATGATGGACGTTGCGATCATACTCCGGGAATGATAACGCACACTTCTTACCATGCCAATTTTACTCCCACTCAGGAAGTACCTTTCCACTCAGTCACCGAACGGCTAGTCTCGACTTCCATCAGTAGTTTTAATATGATATGGTTTCGAACAAACAATTAGCCAGATGGATTTGAAAAAACCCTCGCAAGGTTTCCCTGTTAGCTATGAAACAGTACACTGCCATTTCGAGTAAATCGAAATCAAATCCATCGGTTCAGCTACAAACGGCAGACCTGGCAGACAAAAATCATCATTCTCTCCTCGTCATCCATAACAATGTGATAGCAAACTTAATCAGAAGTGCAGCAATGCTGCTGGTATGGGAATAGACCGTATTTAGCTCGAACGGGGATGGAGAGTGGGTGAGACATAGGCCCACCTTTACTCCGTCACATTGCCGCTCATTGCCGCTGCTGGTTCTGGATATGGTTAGGGTAGCATGACATTTGAACGTACGGGCTGGTACGCAACACATCGTCAATACAGGCCCGTATTCGAGCGAACGGGGGCCGGAATCTTGGACATGCCCTTTTCGAGGCGCCGAGGCGAAACAACGGACGCTAGATCGCGACAGTTTGACTGCGTACTGTCCGAAGCATTGGAGAGTGTGCTCGCCCGCTTGGACAGTGTGGAGTGTGGCTTGGAAGGGGACGATCCGGTACCGGAACCGGCCACCATCACCTTCGACCGATCGAGATTACCATTGGAGTGTACCCAGGCGGTGGTGAAATCGTCCACCAGCTCGTCCGGTACACTCGTTTGCGATACCAGCCGTCTTACGCGCTCGACGATCTGCGTATCATTCGTACCCGAGTCAAGCGTATCCTTGATTTGCTGCAGCAGCAATGCCACCGCATCCGTCGAGCCCTTGCTCGGTGACGTGTTGGTGGAGGTGCAGGCCGATCCGGTCGCTTTCGGTGTCCGGTTTCTACCCGTCATTGTGCGTTCCGCCGCCAGGGAGGCACGCACGGGGGAATTGCGGGTGAACGGTGCTGCGGGTGCCGGCTGTCCTGAGCTGGTACCCTTGCCAGCCGCACCAAACGTTTGGGATGTGAGCGATGGTCGCTTTTTGTTCGATCGACCGCTCCACGTGTTGGTTTCCTTCGCTGTTGTTTCGCTAGCCGCACCAGTGGTACCGGCGATTGCGGTCGGTTTGCGCGTGACCGATTTGGCGATGGATGGTTTGCGCAGTCCGGGTGTACCCGGAGCCACCGCCAACTCGTCGGTAACCGTACCGCTGGCGGTGCTTTCGGCACTTTCCTTGCGTCGTGGCCCAACCGGGGAACGCGGAATGCGTGACCCGACACCGCCAGCAGCACCACCAGCAGTAGCAGGGGAAGCCAAGCTGGCACGGTCCAGTATGCGGTCGGAAAAGCCCGTCTTGCGCAAACCGGTCGCATTCGCAATGTCCACCGTAATCTCGTCATCGTTCACGTACACACCGTAACTTTCGAAGGTGCCGGATGCGGGACCGGTCGAGATTGCACCATCCGGACAGTCTATCAGTGAATCGTGCTGCGTGGTGACAAAGTGGCGCACGTCCGGGGATCCATTCACCACCGCTAGCTCATCCGAGATGGGTGTCAGATCTTCATCGTTCGTTTTCGTGGAGCTTTCGTCCTCGGTTGGGCTGGCCTGTGAGTCTGAAGTGGTCGTATCGAGATGCGCTAAAATTAAAGAAAGAAGGTAGGTAATCATTCGCACTCAAAACTGTGTGTAATTGCGGTGGATGCTTCTTTCATACCATTGGTATCTGCATCTTCGCTCGAGTGTTGACTGTTTCCGAACCCTTTACGCAGCCCACCGGCTCCGGTAGTTGCTTGTCCGGCAGTTTGACCACCCTGCACCAACCCCAGGCTGCGATAGCCCTCGTCACTAATCTCGCTACCATTGTCGCTCACACTCTCGTAACGATTCTTGTCATCTTCCGCGGGTAAGACCGTCGTCGTCGTTCCGACGACCGGAGCTACCAGCTCTTTATCACATTCAAAGTGTACTACACCGCCCGCAGCACTGCTGTGCGTTCCGGCTGGTTTGCGTTTGTTGGCCACACTGTTCTCCTGCATACGGCGAGGACTCGGTGAAACTGAACGTCGGGACGTTTTCAAGGGTGATCCCGGCGGTTGAAGTTTATCCTGTTAGGCACAGAAAACCATTGAATTAGTTTATGTTTTTCATATTACAAAAAAACCCAAATGGACCTACTCCATTTTCCGTCGGTAAGCGACGTTGCGCACTGGGACTACGGCTGCGACTACGCGCACGTGCTGGAGGTGACAAGGTATTGGTGTTGTTGACGCTACCACTATTAATCGGTGATCCGTTCTGGCTGGGCGTCGCATTGGATTTCCACGGAGAGCCAGATCTAGGGGAAGAATAAATGAAGCAAATCGTTAGAATGATTAGCAACCAACAAGGGAACA
The DNA here is from genome assembly GCA_000349165.1 of Anopheles christyi. Lineage (NCBI taxonomy): Eukaryota > Metazoa > Arthropoda > Insecta > Diptera > Culicidae > Anopheles > Anopheles christyi. Next base: position 7,782 of record KB696503.1, on the reverse strand, counting down.
GATATGGCCGGTGGTGGAGCACAGTTTGCAATCCACGATGCTTACCGATCATAGTGAACCTGCGCTTTGTGCAGCTCGATTCCATTGGCGGTGGTAGTTTTGGTGATCAGCCGGGCCGAGGCGGACGAACGATGCTGCGAACGACATCGACACGGATCGTGCTTGTCCAGGTAGTGTGCAAGTGTGTCCCAACCGCCACCGACACGTACCATCACGTGTGAACGAAGAATCTACCGCACGGAGAAGAAGCAAAAACCAAGCAAAGTTCCATGAATGATTAATGTGTTAATGCTGAGGCATTCGGTGTCCATGCTTTCGTAAATGATCGTTACATTATCAAACGGTGGAACGGGTCTGCTCCGTCCCCGTGGGGTTTGATTTATGTAATCTCAAGGGTTCATTGCAGCGGAACCAAACATCTTTGGTCAACCCGCAGCGGTTTTACCTTCCGGCAAGTGTGCGATGCGCAGTCACGTTCACGCAATATTGACCCACATTCCATGCTTCTTGCACCCATGTGGTTTTGATGAAGAAATACCAACAACAACAAAAAAAACCCTCTTATTCGGTTGTACATTTGGGTTTATAAGCCCAAAATTACCAATTTCCACACGTCAACTAAGTCGTTAATTTTATTATAAAAAAAATAATAATCTGATAACTGAAGACGATAAGCATAAGATGATACATCTATTTGCTTCATCCAACCTGCTATCGCTTCGTAAGATAACTATGATTAAATAAATTGGTCATTTGAAAAAAATATTACACCGTACTGCCTCCGTTTATTATTACTACTGTTTTCCGATTCGATCGTCAAATTATTTTAATCCTTAAAAATGGAATTTAACAGGATTGACATTTTTCCAAGCCAATTTTTCGAAGCTTTTCTGTACAAATTTATCGAAAATAACATTGCGATCGATAATGTCTAGTAAAAGAAATGCGATAACAAGCCAAAAGGAAAAATTAATCATTCAGCAACAATTCAATCCTTATCTTCAAAAAGATAGCAAAGTCAATAGACGCTGCATGACAAAATAGATGACGGCATGAACGAAAAAAAAAAAAAACCTCCCGTCATCAAGCTGTGTCGCAAAAGCGGAAGCGTAATGATAATGGGACAGGAAGAAATCGTTAAAATAATGCTTACAAAGCTACAACAAATAGTGTCAAGGATTATTGTGATAGGGCAAGGGGTGTTGGGCCGAATACGTGGTAGCTATGAGCACATTTTGAGAAGCACATACTTCATCAAAGCAAAGCATGATTATTTTTCCTGGAGATAATATATATATATACACATCGTTTTCATCCTATTCCTAGAAAATGCTGTCAATGTTGTTCAAATGTCTAAAGACGATAAGTCCCTATTGTTCCCACAAAATGCAGTCGAGCGAAGGGCTTTTAATCCTCGTAAGAAAAAAGTGTCTAGATTCAGGTATAAATGGTTCCCGCTAGAGACAAACACCAAATTCCTTTTTCAGCTCAATGCAACAGACCGCCCCGAATGTTCCCATCAAGTGTTTCCTCGAAAAATTCTTGGAAGTCACTGCATGCAGTGTAGCATTAGAATGCAGTACACATAGGTCAGCCTATTTCTTCAGCCTTCTTTCCTTCTAAAGCAAACGCTAATAGAACGCTGAATCAAATTTGAGGAACAAATGATAATCCTGTAGCTGCATATTCTGTAGACGTCAAATCGCTGGAATACACAAAAGAGGACAAATACCGCCCTGGTAACACAACAGTTTCTAGCTCGCTCCCAACACGCCTCAAGATACCAGAATAGCCTTTCCTTTGGGTTTTTATCTTTCCACACCTCTTATCCTCGGACAACATACTTCTGCTACCCACTCTCTGGAGGGTTATGTGCCATGCGGCCAGCTCCCGCTGGTTGCTAAAAACCGCTCAACATTCAACCCACGGAGGACCCGATTCAATCCCTCTTCCGGTGTCCGCTGGACGGACGATGCAATGTTGCGATCGTATCGCACCTTCGGCAAGGCATAGGCGTACTTACCCGCACGAAAATGAGCACTTTGGTATCGCCGATTCTGTACTTGCCCTCCGAGACGCGCACCATCGGGAACTGTGACGGGCAGGTGCACTTTTCCACTAGATCACGAACCTTGTAAAGAGAAGATAAAGAGAGATAGAGAGAGAATAAGAGAATAAGAGAAAAAATAATAGAAAAGCACAGTGTGCACACCATGCATAAATTAATGAGCGTTTGTCAATGGGCGTCAATTGATTACGCGTGGGCCACGGGGCCGTGGTGCAGTAGCATAATGGTGAGGTGAACAAGCGATACTGTCACGAATTACATGATAAAAGAGGATCCGACGGCTTAAGCTGGCAAATCGACTGCTCGTTCAATACATCTGCAAGATCTGGTGTTTGGAACAGTTCAGTTCGTTTGGTGGAGTATTGGGAGCTTTTTTTTTTACTAAAAAAGGGTATTTAAAAAAGGAATGCTCAACTACTCCGTCTTTACCATCAAAACCAAATTTTAGAACACCTTTTCTTAACCATCTCCTGTCACGCTGGGCCTAGGAGGCATTTGCCAACCGGACCACAAGGACCAGTTCATATCATAACCATACAGTAAACCCAAAGATCACTGGACCAAGTTCGCCCACACGATCGAACCGGGCCACCGGACTTGGCCGTTGCGCCATGTTTCGCTCCCTTTCGCGAACGATCGATGCCGACGATGTCCAAAGCACCGCCCCAAGTGTAGTGCACACCAAAGATCACCGCACACCGATCGGTGTACCCAGAACAGAGATTGTCGTCGAGGCGGAGAAGGACGAAGAAAGTGAAGCTTGGTTGTGGACGTGGGGTTGTGTGTGGTGGTGGGCCCGCGCATTCGTTTTACGCTCGCGATGGAAAAGGTTTGTAATAATAATAGTAACAATAATGCTAATGCCAATAATAATGGTCATCATCATCATCATAAGGGCAGTAGAGCCGCCGTATTGCGTGGCCTAAGCCGTAAAGCTGTTTGAACGGAGAGTGAGGGAAGGCAACACAAAAAAAAAGCTATTCATACACAGAACCCTCGCAACAAGAATGTCGTAAGCGCGTGCGGCTCTTGGGGCGGCCAATCCTCCGCACTCGCCAAAAACCGAACGAACCTGTTCCGATATAGAGAAATATGAACCCTGCTACACTGCTACCACTCCCCAGCACTCCGCACTAAACTTGGCGAAGAGGTAGAATAGCCACTGTCCTCCGCGACACACATACCTACACCCTTATCCCATCTCCCGAACGGAGGGGGCATGTTCTGTTGTTCTGTTCTGTTTCAACCTATAAAGAACACATTTGCATACTCATACACGATAGACCTGCTGCTACAAACGGGGAACGGGGAGGGGCGGAGATGGTGCAGAAATGGTGTAGTGACGTTTGGCATCCCCCCCCCCTCCCATCGGACACTAGAAGCCAGGACAATGGTGGTGGCGGGTGGATTATTAGCGAAAAACTATCTAGCGAACCACTTCCTACTCGGTTTCTGCTGGTATACTGGTTTACCGTTTGGCACGAGCGACGGCGAGCCTTCGCCGATCTGGACGATGGGCAGGATGTTGGGCGTCGGTACTGGGTGACAATTCGCTGGTCCCGGTAGACCCCCAGGAGCGGAATTAGTGGGAGTGCAGAGTTAATGGGACGGAGTAAATAAAAAAAAAGGGCGGGATGTAAGATAGTACGATTTTTTTTTGGCTGGTGTAAAAACTATCCGATCTCGAGTGGACACAAATTTAGGATGTGTGTGTGTGTGTGTGCGAGACAGGTTAGATAAATGAGCTTCCAGCAATAACGTAAAAAAACGTATTAACACGAACATAAAACGATAAATCGTGCCACTTTTTCGGCCGACAGTTAAGGACCCAAACGATAGGAAGTTCGCACATCGTTGTGAATTATTAATCATCCTCCAGAGCGAGCACGAGGAGAGTAGCATGACACACCATCCTGATTATCAAAAAAAAAAAGCTCATGTTTAAAGTTCGATACAAACAAACGCACTACAAACACGTTTACTATCGTGCAAGAGAACGTTTTGGTTTGTTGCACTACTAAATAGAGATGTTGCGCGATTTTCTTCGTTGCTGTTTATTTTGACACGCGGACAAAAATTTAAAAAGCACTCAGCGGGAAAACAAAAATATTCCTCACCCAGCGCGCGAAAGGGTGGACACTTTGGAGAAGCGGTGTGTAAAGACAAACGATCACATAAGAAATCGAAATTTAAAACAATAAGTCGACACCGCGATCGTGGCCGGAGACATGGCCGATCGATACGGGTGGGCCCCCTGATTCAAACACGAAGGTACTCAATATTTGCTCAATTGTTCAAAGCCACAGTACACTACTTTTATTTGTCCTGCAGCGTTGTTTGGGGTCGTGCGTGCCTAAAGCATCGTAGCCTACCTGATACTCGAAAAGCAGGAAAGGCACAATGCGCAATGTTTGGGTAAAATAGGCATCAAGTAGCCCGACACTTTTCGGTTTGTTGTGCTGTCAATTGTCAAAAACGGCGTTTCAAACAAAAAGCAGCATCGCCAAGTTTTTGTTGTTGTTGGTTTCTTTACTTTGTGTTTTTTGGTGAGTGATTACCCCACCAGCTCCAACACTCACTACTAATCAGCAAGGTCGCTGCAAACGGCACCCAACAACGAACTTGGTGCGTTGCATCATCGGATCATGGGGGGGTTTGATCATGGTTTAGCATCACCGGACAAACCAGTCCTTCTCAGTTGAAATCGTTCCCTATCCCTTGCCGGTAGGCACGGTATCGATAGTAAACATAAAAGGGGATGGGATGACCCCGGCGGGATGGTAATTGTCGAAATTAATTGTGTCCACATTTCGGTGGCATTTTGCCGACTCGAGTTTGTCACCTGCTCTCACGGGAGATGGCTTTTGTGGATGGTAGTGATGTCACTTACATCTCAGCACTGCTTTTAAGCAATCCTTACGTGCTTACTGAAGCATTGAAGACTTTGTTTTTTGCTTATTACATGGGCCACGTATGATCTCATCGTATGCAGTGTTTAAGATGTCTCTCTTCTGATAGGAAAAAGGCGTTCGTAGCCACATTCATAATCCACACCGAATGTCACACACAAACCTGGCCCCCAAACCATAAACGAATGGGCCCCTCCCCGGAATGGTCGAAGGACACAACGGAGTTGACAAGTTTTTCTTCGCCTTCGACCGAAAGGTAAGTATAAATTGGATTGACCCCGTGGATGAAGGCTAAATGTCCGGCAAAGCGGATAAAGACGTTTCACTTCTTAAAGCTTCACGCCACGGTCGTCGCCACGGTTCCTAATCTGATGGACGGTGTAACCACCAGCTCGATGTGGCCGTGTATAGCTAATCCTCATTTACAACGATGTCTGTCATTTGTGTACCAATTTGTTTACGTCCCCGTACGACACACTTCGGGAGCTCTTTTTTCGTCTAACCTAAATTGTCGATTGAGACATTGAGGCTAGTGAGAAAAATCAATGTCAACCATTTTCATGTACACACTAAAATGCACACAGAAAAACGTGTGTAACCCACCCAATGGCTAACTTACCATTTCGTCCAAACTCTTCAGATCGTTCGTGACGATCTGAGGCTGCGGGCCGTACATCAGCATCGGTGACTCGGACTCGTGGTCCTCCTCCTCACTGTCACTGTCGTACAGCTCCGTTTCCGTGCCAGTCGATACACCATTGCCGGTTCCATCGCCCTCGCCGCCCTCGGTTTGCGTACCGCAACCGACACCAGCATTGTTGGCCCGATTGTCAGCCGCTATCTCCCGATCGATCTGACGCTCCATCTGAACCAGCATGGGAGCAAGCATTCCTGAAAAAAAAAAAAATGTAAAAAAAAAGTTCCATTTCAGGTCCAACGGTTCCTAATCAATCAACTCATTTCCTTTCCCACACATAATTTTACACATCCTGACCTACGGCAATCAGCCCATGACATCATCGGCTCATTTTTCCACTAAACTCTAAATATTGATTTTAAACGTCCTCGGCCGCATGGCCGGCTGGCGTGTAGTCTGAGTCATCACTGCGGCCGGCATTATTATTGACCCAGACGGTGTGGCGCATACCATTCACCCAAACCCACCGAATGTCATCCGGACCCGGGTGATAAACTGGGAAATCACACACAAACCAAGCCAACCGAAAAGAAAAAAAAACTTGCAGCAGTGGAAAAACTTACCGAACTTGGCACCACGACGCGCAACTTCCAGCAGGCACAGGATGACGTGTTTTTCGTTCTTGCGCATTATCAAATCGTCCGTTTCGAACAGCAGACACTCGAGAATCTGAAGGCTTTTTCTGTGTGGCAGGGGAAAGAAAATGGAAATGGAAAATCGAAATCGTACATTCACTTTGTGGCGTTTGTTGAAAAAATAAAAAAAAAGGAAGTCTAGCAGCCGCAATGCTTTTCGCACGCAATAGCTCTACGTTGGAGCAGGAACAGGACTTCCCGCATTGCTCGCAAAGTCCGTCCAGAGTTTCTATGTTTAAAGTGGTACGAGGTGCACCTGCTTTCTGGGTCAGAGACATAATGTCCGCAGAGGTGCATATTCTCTAGCGCACGGATGTATTTCCACCAGCACACCTTTAAAGCTTACCTGCACCATGTGATAAAGTTGGAGACGTTGTCCCGGGAGAAGAAGGTGCCACTTTTGGCGGCGGCCAGGAAGTGCACATTGCCCATGCTCAGGATCGGTCCGGCCAGCCCGGATGTGATCGATTTCGTCATGGATTTGTTCCGTGCCATTCGGCGGGCGACGTACTGTTCGGCGGCCACTCGCACGTTGTTGGCATGCTGTTGTCGGGATAGGGGCAGCAGAAGAATGGGAAAGAATATTAATCAACCCTGATGGGAATAGGACACACGGTGGACATGGTTGCTGTTGGTACGATCACGAGCCTGGAGTGTTAGTGTAAGGGTTGCCGATGGTATCTTTCAATCGTCTTTTTTTTCACTCATCAATTAAAAAACGCACACTTGCACGGCCAAGCCATGAATTCCGTGCGGTACGTAGACCTTTTTTTTTTTTTGATAAATCACAACCCTACAAAGAAGCAGAGGGTAGAGAGGGTGTAGTAGGGCTGTAATCGGTTCGATCGACAATTCCGTACTCGCTTGGAATTGTTAACGATCTCGCGGAGAAATGTGACGTCCGTTGGCGCGACGTGTTTGCCTTTACATTCCTCTGAGCCGCTCGGTTTGTGCAAAGAGGTGAGTAATTGAGGTAAATTTGGGAAGTGAATGATTTTGAGTTATTTTAAATAGCATCAGCAAACATACGAGCAACTACATAATGTTCCAAATATGTGAATGTTTGCGTACTTTTTCGCACAAAATTTCCAATGAGTAACAGCATACACGTTTTTGGCGCAATGGTACGGCAGCAAAAAGATAAAAATAAGCACCTACTCCACTCATCTAACAAGCCCCATTGGGCATGATGATGAACCTTTTTTTTTTTTTCATGAAAAGCGTGAAAATCCTCTCACACACGAAGCCACTAATAAAGCAATCACAAATCGTGATGTTTGCGTAACCGACGATGAGAGAGCGAGAGAGAGAGGTGACAAACTCATACATATGGACACGAGAACAAACCCTTACACGAGAATGGATCGAAAAAGGATCGATTTGTACGATCGATTTTAGCCGGCGGCCCAGCCTGATGTCTACCATCAACGTCATGAGCGTCAAATCCATTAAAGGCGACCGTGGTGGCGATCG
>KB696502.1:0-11729 GCA_000349165.1 Anopheles christyi | reverse complement strand
GCGAATTTCGGCAACATGTTATACAACTGGTAGAAAAGGTACGTACCGCTATTGATTAATTGCAGCCAGGAAAGCTCGATAAAAGGATTGCGTTGGAAACGATTCAACGGGGGCAGTGGAAGATAAATAGGATATTTGGTGATGGGAGGATAGATTGAACCGTCACTTAAAGTTACAAATGTGCTGGAACGTTTTATTGAATGTTTAAAAGGGTTGAAATGGAAGAAAATGATTGATTTGTTTCTTTACTGCACTAATTCCGCCTAAAAGTATGCAATTCACACAGCAAATTTTTATTATTCGCAAAAAAGGTCGATCGAAAGGCAGCGTTATTGCACTAAAAAAATGATCATCATAATTATTGCGCTTTTCGCGATGTATCGTTAGAACCATTGGGATCAAACAAAACGACAATTAAATGGCAATTTTACCGCCGCATTCTAATAAATAGGTTACGCTCTCAAGCGGAACCTTCCAGCTCGTACAGCTGCAAGCAGCTTGTGATAAAATAAAAGACAAAAGCGCTACAAAATGGTAGGAGGTCGGCTTGAAACATATTTAGAAATTTATTTCCAAGTCAAGCGTAATATCAGAAACGTCCTTGGCATGTAAGTTATACGCTTTAATTTCGATATTTTTATTGTCCCAAAGAAACTCCCTCTCCATCTCCCCGTGTGGCTCACACGTTTCGGTGGGACAGGCATTCGCGAACATTGTGATTGTTGCTTGTTCCTACCCCTATCGGCAGCGAAAAGGCTCTTGGGGCGTAATATGTCTTCTAAAGTTGGTAGAAGTGAGAGAGAGAGAGAGAGAGAGAGAGAGAGAGAGAGAATGGCAGAAGAATACTGTAGCCTTACCAGTAACCAGTTAGCTAACCTAGCCTGTACGTGAAGGCCAATAATGTGGGCCTGACTTTTGAGTGTACCGCCGCTGTCCAAGAAGCCTGTCCGGAATGGGTTGGTTTTCCGTTCGTTGCGTTGTTGTGCCCTACCTTCTTCGAATGGCCTGAATGGTGTACTACTTCGGCGGAACGACGTTCTCTATTAAATTAAAATGGAAAATATAGTTTATATGTACACATGGATACCGTGCCTTGTGCGAGCGATGCGAGCTGAGGGCGGTTTGATTTGGACACAGAAAAAAACAGCCAACAATGCGTTGGAAAAGGAAGCAACCGGTTTGGTAGAGAGTCGGAAATAATGGTATCGTACGGAAAGGAAGCAACAGCACCGGCATTTCCTTCAGCTGCATAACGAAAGAGCACCAGCACCACGAGTGAACGTAGGATTCGTGTGGCGTAAGCAGCAGGGGCGCACTGTGAGGAGGAGGGAATCCTTTACCCATTGTTACCGAAAGTTGTGCCAAGCGAAAAGGATGAAACCGTCGCCCGGCATCTCATCGCCGTTCGCCGGAAGCGTCTCAAACGTGCTGGCAAGCAAAAGGATTCCTTCTTCAACGGCAACACACATTGCGACATATACGCGCCACACCAGTACAAAATGATAATAGTTATTCCGCTCACGTTATCTATTATGGAGCAGGAGCATGGGAAGACGAAATCTGCCTCCTTCGGGCGCATATATATGCAGGCGCCAAGTGTAGACCCAAGTAGACGGTAGAGGGGAATACACGGGACCGGCTGTTGTGCAACGATGGATGCTCGTACGCTTGTAAAATTTGCTTAACGCCGATTCGATTAATTGGTATTGGACTTACAAAGAGTGTTATGGGGATTTTCTGTGCGCAACAGTGTGATCGTAGTTCCGTTCCGGTTCGAACGATTTAATGAATGGGTAAAATTTAAATAAAACGCTATGCAGTGCTATTGCAAATATGTAATTGATTGGGTAATAATGGTACGTGGAAAGCGTTTTTCATGTTGTTAATCAATGTTGTTTCGCACATTAAAATTCATTTTGAGAAAGAAGGTAAGATTAAATGCTATTTTAAAAGACTTAATATAATAGAGGGAGTTTATCAAAGATAAAAAAACCTTTGCTTTATTCAGTTCTAGTTTAGTTAGTTCGTTTAGTTTTTATTTAATTTAGTTTTCAATTTAAAAAGCTGGCACGCCTCATATAAACAGTAACTTTCATTAAGATAATTTATTTTAATATATTAATGCCTCCCTTCCGCTATTGATTTCAATTTTTTTTGTAAACTAATCCTAAGCTTAAAGCGATCGATACAAATTACAGCACAATCGGTCCATGATTTCAAATACTTTACATACAGGCAAATGAAAATGAAAATGAAAAAAGTAAGCCTACGAAAATGTAGTAAAAACTTTGGACAGATTAGTTGTACCGCACATTTACGGTTCCGGTCCTTTGAACCGGATTTAGTGTTTTTGTGTTCTATTTGAAAAGTTGATACTATATTATTAAGGCTTTACACTGAAAGCTTTAAAATGAAGCTACACTTTTTTGGTTGGATTCATTAAATCGATAACACTGAACGTTACTTTACCCTGAGATGAAAGAAGAAAGTATTTACCCTTTGGCGAAATGTCTGCCGTCGAAGTTTAAAAGCACATAGCCGGATCCGCACCGACATGCCAACGTTGAAATCGTCCATTAGCTTTGCTCTTTGTGTAGACGACGCACTGGAGAAGGTGGATTCTGTCAAACCCGACGATGTAAGGCATCATAATGTATCAATTTTCACTGCAGCTCAATGGTAGTCTGGAGCGTAGCCAGCAGAGCTAGTTTTGCCATCAGAAGGTTGAGAACGAGAAGAATCCATTTTATAACGGGCAACATGTTTTAGATCTCTTTGGGGAACCTCGGTCGATTGGGTTAGTTCCTTCCATTAGAGATTGTTAATGGATGGTTGAAGAGTTTGGATAGTTCTCTTTTTTTTTTATTAAGGAGCTTTATATTCGTGGTGGTCGAGTGAAGTACTTCTTAGTGCGATTGAAGCATAAAGCAAAACTCAATGTGTTCTCGTAAAGGGATTAGCACGATTCGCTTAATGTGTCTTGTGTTATTGAATAAACCCTCCTTCACCACAAGCAGCTTATGCTTTATGGTGGTATTTTTAGCGTTTTTGTTGCTCAAACATATCTCCAACCTTCTTTCATTCGCAGCGAATAATGGATTCAGCGGAGCAGGCTGCCCTATCCGAATCGGACCCGGAGTCAGCCACGTCCAAATCGCACCCGAGCTCATTCTACGATGCGCGGCGCATTAACGAGTATCAGTCGGATGGTCGACTGGCGGAAGGTTCGCGGCAGATGCTGTTGCGGCATATGCGTCGTTTTGAAGGCTACCCGGTCAACATAAGCCTCAGCTCGGTGCTGCTGCCAGCGGGCGTAAGTTTGGACGAGCCGGAAACGCAAAGCGCCATCAAGTGGTCGTCCCATCTGGATCCACTGTTTGCGAACAACATCGAGCGGGATTCGGCACTGTCGTGGCAGTACTTTGGCAGTAGCACCGGATTCTTGCGACGGTTCCCAGGTACCGCTTGGCCACCGGAGACGTCGTACGGGAGCAAGGAGATCAACGACTTCCGGTCGGAGGATTGGTTCATTCAGGCGGCCTCCTCACCGAAGGATGTGGTAAGCGAGTGGTTTCAAATCGGAAGCGAATTATTTCATTATTCCTTGGTGGAAGCATTATGTTAACATATCCCTTTCATACGTGTGTTACGTTTTTGCTCAGATAATTCTTGTCGATTCGTCCGGATCGATGAGTGGCAAGGAGTACCAGCTGGCAGTTGCTACTGCCAGCGCCATCTTGGACACACTCGGCGATGATGATTTTTTCAATTTGATCTCATTTTCGGATCAAGCGCGAGTGATTGTGCCCTGTTTCCAGGATAAGATGGTAAGCTTTTATGATGGAGTGAATTCAAACCAGCTCGATTCGTTCTTTACTTACCTTTTTACTACTTCCACACTAGGTACGAGCCACACCGGACAATGTGAAGGAAGTGAAGACGGCCATCAATGCGGTGGAGTGTGAAAATACAGCCAATTTTTCCGCCGCCCTTGAGACGGCTTTTGAGTTACTCCGTAAGGTAAGCCACTTGCTCGCTCGTGCACCGTAAATCCGGCCCGGATTCTTCTTCACAAGTTCTTTCTCTCCGCTCGCAAACAGTACAACCAAAGCTCGCAGGGCAGCCAGTGCAATCAGGCAATTATGCTAATTACTGATGGGCCGAGCGATACGTTCATGGAAGTGATCAAGCATTACAACCATCCGCATATGCCGGTACGCATTTTCACCTACCTGATCGGGACGGACAAGAGCGGTGGAAAGAACCTCTATAAAATGGCGTGCGAAAATAAAGGTAGGTACCGTACTGGTACAGCATCTTTGCTGTGAGATGGAATCCAGAAGCGGGATTAGATGGATTTTCTTTTGTGTGTGTTTGGTTTTTTTATGGTAACGATGAGCACGAGCTCTGCGCTACTAAGCTGATAATAAATTGAAGTCTTGTGATGGGTGTGAGGAGATGTTAATGCTTAAAGAGTGATTTTAATTGTATAGGAATTTATGAGGTTTTAAAGTAGATACTAACAATCCACCTGCTTGGTTTGGGGAATGTAGGCTTCTTTGCACAGATAAACAATGCCGAGGAGGCCAGAAAGAAGGTGGTTGAGTATGCGCTGGTAATGGCACGCCCGATGGTACTGTATCAGGCGGACCATCCGGTACACTGGAGCCCAGTGTTTATGGGTGGCCGCAGTGGCATACTGGGACGGGAGAGTGAAAATCGCCGCAAGCTGGTTACGACCGTCTCGACGCCCGTGTTCGATCGGCGAAATCACACGGCCAGGGCAGCCAATCTGCTCGGCGTCGTTGGTACGGATGTACCGATCGAGGAGATACAGAAGATGATTCCCCAGCACAAGCTGGGCGTGAACGGGTATGCCTTCATTGTGGATAACAATGGGCGGGTGCTGTGGCATCCGGATCTGCGACCGCTCAGCGACAATGATCAGTACAGTGCGACGCTGAAGCATAAGTACAATTCGGTCGATCTGACCGAGGTCGAGCTGCCGGAGGTAGACAATCCGAGCAATACGATCAATGAGCGGCACGACCAGCGCTACGCTAATACGCTTCAGGAGGTAAGGAGTAAAAACGGTGTGCGGTGGGGTTGGTGGTTGGAAGCATGAGTCATTTTTTTCTTCTTTCTTTTAATCCCACTTTCAGCTACGTAATGAGATGGTGATGCAGAAGGAAGGCGAAAACGAGCTCACTGTACTAGCGCATCTGGACACTATGAAGCGTGTGTCCTTGCGTTTTCAGAAGTATGTTTGAGGGGTTCTTAAAAAGGGGTTGTGAGGTTTTGTGACATTACAATGTTCATCCTATTTTGCAGATACTTTTATGGTCCGATCGATGGTACGCCCTTCTCGTTGGGCATTGCACTGCCCGATTCGTATGGGGTGCATGAGCTGAATGCCCAGCAGGAGATTAGGCATTCCCATATTAATGGTAAGTAGTTTTGTTATCAGGCCTGTGGCGCCATCTAGTAGCAATTTTTTAAAAGTTTTTTTTACTAAATACATTTTGCTCTACTCTACTATACAGTGACGGAACATTTTAAGGGTAGCAATTGGAAGGTACACCCGGATTGGGTGTACTGCGAGTACAACAGCCTGAAGGATGCGGACGGCAATGGCGAGGGTACGGAAGAGTCCACCTACCGGGATAAGGACGAAAGTTTCGATACGCCCGAAGAGCAGGTGTTACACTTTTTGGCCCGTGTCGGCAGGCCCGGCTGGAAATGGATGTCGGTAAGCGAATGAAACCGGCGTGGATAGAATCACCCCGCTTGTTTACTACTAATCAAAACGTGTCCATTTCTTCCCCCTGCCCAACCCACTTCCACACAGGTACGTCCACGCTCACCACAGCCACACCATGGGCACGGTGGCATACCGGTTGGGCATTACGCTCAGCATCATTTTAACTCGCAAGGTTCACGCAAAGCGGAACCGTACTATTGCGACCGTACCCTCGTCCAGAGCCTGGTGCGGGACGCGATCGTAACCGATGGGTTGGATCGCACACCGAGCCATCCGTCGCGCAAGGAAGATCGAAGGTAGGTGCTGTGGAGGTTTAAGTATAAAAAAAAACAGGAAAAAAAAAAAACCACGGGATGTTAATTCCCTCCATCATTATCTCATGCTTGTCATCTTGTGTGTAGCAAATGTAGTGAAGCTTCGCCTCACTACAATCGCTCCCACACATATTCACTTAATCCACTGCTTCACTTTATTAACCTTCTAAGCAAGCACGCACGCACGTCGCAAAGCGGAACAATAATTCACCTCTACTAACAATGCACTCTTCTTTTTGCACTGCTACCCGTCTGTTTGTGTGTGTCTGTGTCTCTTTTTCTCTTTTTCTCTTTGTTTTTTTTCGTCCCTTTTCTTTCTTCTTCCCCCCTACCCCACTTTGCACCATTATATCTGCTGGGGAACAAAAAAACACAATTTTATTTCTATTCACCACTTTATAGCCCCATTGCCACGTTGATGGCTTTGCTGCACAGGTAATCTTGAGTGTCCACATGAAACTAGCAGAAACCATTTCGTTTTTTCTTTTTTTTTCGTTTCTCCACATTACTGCACGTGTTTGTGGCCGATTTTGGGAGAGGGCAGGGAGGGGAAGGGCGGGGTTGTTTTACTGTTTTCTGCTCTCGTTTAATTATTGTCTTAAGCACATGAAATACACAGTGAACGGTTAAGTATGGATGAAGCACGGCAATGGATATGATAGGATGAGTTCAGGAGTTTTGTTGGAATGTATAATTATTAATATATAGTGAACCCTGGATAAGAGGGAACTCAAAGGAACAGAAAAACAAATCACTTCTCTTGGTATTTCGCTTAAGCAGGAGCATACGAAAAAGAAAGAATAAAAAGGACTAAGACACTATTCCCTTTAACAACTTTTCAAGTGTTTAGATCAAATCTATTTTCATTGACTATTTTGCTTATATTTAACATCTTTGAACAATTAGCAAATTTGTTTTTCTGATAAATTTTTGTTTATCTGGACCAAACGCATTTTTAACAATATATAGAATTTACGCTCGTAGAATTTTATTGTATGTTTTTAAATTTTTATAATTTTTTGTTAATTGAAGATAACCGTTTGAAATAAAAAAGTCTTTAAAACTAAGAGTATGATATTTTTGTAAAAATAGGGAAAAATCGAACTAAAAATGAGTTTTTTAAATCTCTTTATCTCAGCCCTCTTTGATTAATGTTCTGACTTATCCAGACTTCACACTATGATTTTAAAATAGATAACTCAATTTAAAAACATCTAAATATCATTAGCTCATTCGTGGTACTGAGCAAAGTTAGAAAATAATAACTACTGTTACCGTGTGGAGAACAACATCAAAATGAAAAATGATACTGAAAACCAGATTAGGTCAAATCACTTTACTCTTCCGTCGAGGTTTTAACGATGTACCGGAACCTCACCTTTTCTTTGAAACACAGGCTCATCGCATAGTACCGTCCAGTCAGATTTCAACCCGAGTATCTCGTATTACATGACGCCTCATTCTCCCTTGTTCAAAATGGGAAAGATTTTCCCTCAAAGTACACGCGAACAGTACACACCGTAATGAAGCTTATCTTTTGGATGGGGAGTTTTTCTGGTTGTTGTTATTGTTTTCTCCCAACGCTGTTGGGATTTCTGTCCGTTACGGGGAAGGGGGCCTTGATGGTTACTAATCATGATCATTATGAGCGCCGGGCAAATGAAGTGGTGTGGTGGGCAAATTAATTTAAATTTTTCACCCATTAAACGACGAACCCACGGGGAGCGGGGAAGGCCTAGAGGGACGGTTTCGTACAGGCTCCGGAAGCATGAAATCTTTCTAACGACTCTCGTCGGGGTTTGGTCCTGGTCGATGTGTTCTTCTCGATTGGCCTGCCGGCCGAGCGCAAACGGCCGAGACCCGTAATCATTAGTCAAGCCCGTACCAGGAGGATAATGAATTGGCAGTGAGCCGATGGGCACCTTTTTTTTACGACCTGGGAGGATTTGGGTGGTCGGGTTTTTTGGTTTAAACGGTGCTGTAGCAGGGAACGTGGTGTGTAGAACGCATGCATATTTAATTGGCTAGCGGTCAGATATCGGGTGTTTTTGTGAGGCAGAAAGTGTTTGGGTATGGAAAGTGCCGAAAATTGTGCTGTAATACGGAAAATTGGAGCGAGCTTTAGCGAGAGAGCAACCTCATTTCCGGGGGAAAGATTGTCGCCGAAAGATAGTCCAATAATAGCGGACCTCCGGAATGGGGAGCCGATGGGAATATGTTCACCGATGCGTGTTCAACAAGTACTTTAACTGGTGTTTTCTTCATTTTCTCTTTTCTTGTCCTGTTTTGCTGTGGTTGTTTTGGGTTGGCTGGACATTTGCCAAACTCCCAAACACACGCTGCGCCACCCTCTTAACGGAAATCGGGCTTTCACAGCCGCCTTGGATTCAGCATGTTCAGCGTGAAGACAACGTTCGTGGCAACCCGTTCAGGGCTGTTGCGCTGGATTGATCATTTACCCCACTCGGAGGACACGTCGGAACCGTAAGTGTTTGCACGCGAGCTATATGTATGTGGTCGAGTGGACGTAACAGTGTGTTACGACACGTGCTTTATTCTTGCAGACACTTTAGCGAAACGAATGCGCGAGCAATGGACATGAGCTGGTACAAGCGGGCCGTTGATCTGTATTCGATCGAGCCGGAAGGATTCGTCTTCAGTGTGCCCTTCAATTCTGGGTAAAGTATACGCCGAGGGAAAATAAAACAAGCCCTTTCTTACTAACCCCCTTTTAATGCTAATGCAGATACTCGGGCAAGAACAGTAGCACGCTCGTGACTGCAAGTCACGCCATATTCATCGATCATCGTGGCCACAAGGCACCGGCCGCCGTGGTGGGGTTACAGTTTTTGCACGAATCACTATTCAAGCACTTCATCAACATTACGTCAAAGGTAACGCCACGTGGGCAACACGCCGGAAGGCGTCCTCGTTTAATCGGTTTGTTGAACTTTTTTTCTTCTTTCCCCAGTGTACCGCATCGACGACTTGCAAGAAAAACTGCGCCTCGGATGAGCTCGATTGCTATCTGCTCGACGACAACGGGTTCGTCATACTGTCCGAGCGTAGCGAACACACCGGGAAGTTTTTCGGCCAGATCGATGGTACGATTATGGACTCGTTGGTGCAGGATCGTATCTATCGGCGAGTACCGCTGATGGACTATCAGGGGATCTGTTCGGATCGGGACAACCCATACACGGGCGCAGGGGAACCACTGAAACCGGTGCGCCCGATGTCCTGGCTGCTGCAGTACTTTGTATCGTTCGCTACGTACTGGCTGTCGGTACTGCCGACACCGATCGGTGCGTGGCAAAACTCCAACTACAACTACGACGGTACGGATGATGTCGACGATGAGGATACGTACGATTACGAGCAGCCGGACTATGAGCTACCGCCGGAACACAGTGACGTGACGACGCCGGACTACGATCAGCGTTCGACACCGACACCGCAACGTTCCCACACCCAGGCAGGGCCACGTGTCGTGCCGGATCCGGCCCACGCCAGACCGTGCGATCTCAAGACGGACCTGTACGTGCTGCAACCGGAGCGCCTAAACTCGAGCGGCCAAAACAATCCACTAAAGGTAAAGGGGGAAAAGGAAACGATGCTGAGGATGAAGTTGTATTGTTACTAACACAATAATTTGTGTATCTTCCATAGGGCAAACTTACAAACTGTCACTCGTCCGGATGTGAACGTCCGTTTAGTGTGCAGAAAATTCCGAACAGCAATCTCATACTGCTGGTAGTGGATGTACTGTGTCCCTGCGGTTCCAAGCAGCTGGACATTGAGCCGCAGGAGGTCGTCGGTGGTGCTGGTAAGTAAATAAACGCTTAAACTGGTTGTTTTTTTTTTCATTGCTTTAATCCCGCCCTATAATGTTCCACCACAGGAGCTTGCGGTATACGCCGCATGGCTAAGGAAAAGATGATGAGAAAACGACCGGACAAATGTATTAGCTACCATCCGGAGGAGATTGAGATAAAGCAGTGCGGCACCGCCACGACACTGTTCCGTGCGTCCCTGTACTCGACGATAGCTACCTTTATTGTGATATGGGTGTTGGCCAGCGCGTGATAGGAAGTGTTCGGTGAGGTAACATTTTAAAAACGGAAACTGGTAGCTGTAAGCTCCTTTCCCACGAGCTGTAGTGAAGAGAGCGAGAGAGCTAGAGAAGGAAAGAGAAAGAAAGAGAAAAAGAGAGAGAGTGCAGTTTGCATTCTTTTGAATTGAACTGCATGACTTTGGAAAGCGCTCCTTAACTTCGAATGATGGACTTCTGCACAAGAACAGCAGCAATGAAGGTTTAACGTGTAACTCCCTGTTACGTTACGGGGTGCGTTACGTTTCCGTGCGTTAGCTATTTTGGGTTTTGATGCGTGTTTTATGTTTTGTTGTGTTTGCGACAGTGCGATTATTATGCCGAGATGACATAGACGAACGTGTGTAAGGGTGAAGGATTAAAGCACGACAAAACCAAAAAAAAAAAACACAGCGTCACACCAACGAGACAGTGTGGTTGGATGTTATATCGACGTCATTAAATACTATACTTAAATGCTAAGGAAAACGTTATCAATGTATACAGTTCGGCAGCTGGGGATAAAGAAGAGATAGAGAGAGGGAGAGAGATACAATGGGGAATGATCTTTTGGCTCTTAAAAGTCACTTAAGGAAGGGGCACATTGTGAAGCTGGTAAATGTGTCAATGTTCCAGATAACACTAAAACGGGCGCCCCCCCAAACTAGCCATTTAATTTTCACGTGAACCTAATCGAGTGGGAGAAGCTCTCTGCATCAACACGGCGGAAAAATGTAGCCGGTGTTTTGTACATTAGATGAATGGTTAACCTCGCGTGCAGCGTTTCAGAAAAAAACATGGTGTAAAACAAGTGGTTTATCCACCTGGTGGGGAGGCTATGTGTGACACGAATGTGGCACATTCAGTTGGATGTTGATCTTGTTATGCGAGCTGCATTCTACAGTTTAACCGAGAAAAGAGGATTCTTATTCTTAAGTGTTAGTGAAGAGCAAAAGTCGGCACGCTAGATATATGGTAAATGGTAAACAATTAATAGTATTGTTTTGAAAACAGCTTTTGAACAGTGTGTTAATATAAAAAAAAAAACTTTTTATTGAAACATTTTCTGTAAAGTATCCTTCAACCCTTTAAGTTTGTATTAGGAGAGAGGAAGGGTTTTGTTTGATGAACACTCTTAAGTTTAAACTCATGCTAATCGTCTACCATAATATTTGACCAAAGCGGTACGAAAAAGGGAAGGTAAATGAGCACACAGCCACACAAACATAAACACATACAATATGGCCAAAAAATCTGTAAGATATACATTTCCAAATTTTACTTGTACATACCAGTAACAAAACTTACCAGGATAGGTAAATAGGTGGAAGTAAAAAGAGCGAAATGCACCGATTGAACCATGCGTTTTCCCCCCTGGGGAAAACCGCCGATACCGTTCATTGTGTGATTATAGTAAAAAAACGCATAAATTAATTAAAGAAAAAAAAAAAAACAAATGAAACAAAAAACACTTACCTACTAACTACCGTTTTGGTAGGTGGTAACGCACGCATTGTGTGCTAGCACGATAACGTAGCGCTGACAGTGACAAGCAAACTTTCTG
>KB696501.1:0-11666 GCA_000349165.1 Anopheles christyi | reverse complement strand
AAAAAAAAAAACAAACAGCCAGATGCGCCAAATAATAAACCCTCCTGTTTGGCACTATCATTATTTGTCGGTTGAACAAGATAAGCAATAACAAAAACAACATAAAAAGCAGTAGAACAAACAATGGTCAACTTGTGGCCACCACCGGAAATGAAACTCTCGAGCGAGAGCGAGGGAAGGTGAAAGGAAATTTGCCACAAAACAGGAAAAACACTCAATCAGCATTTGGGAAAACCCAATTGTGAATCGTTTTTCAATTATTTTTCCATTTAGTTTAACCCGCTATGCTTAAGTGTTAGTAAGCGAGCTAGAGCGATCAACCCCAACGGTGGAGAGAATGGTTGTTTTGCACGCTCCCCGTGCTCTCCACATTCCAGCTGAATAAATATTGCACATGACTTACAAAATCTTTCCATGGGAGGGAAGGAATGGGAGGGGGACTTGAGCTAGGGCTGAAAAGGGTGCGCGTGCATACACAAAAAAACACACGCCTTAGTTTTCTTCTTTTCTAAAGCAATAGAATTGTGTCATACTTGCGCTTTTAATATCACCCTGATAGACCCTTGCGCGACCTTTAGCGAGGAAATTGTGGAAGCACCATTGCACAGCGATGCCCTTTTTGTTGTGAGAAGATTTGTGACCGTTTCACTAGGAGCCATTTTCCCTTACTTACATTCTTCCTCCACGAACAAGGGTTCGTCGTGTACGTCCCGGCCCATGAACGAGCTCACGATGATGACGGAGGTGAAGAAGATCGTGCAGAACGCGATGAAGTATCCGTGAAACTTCATGAAGTACCGAAAGATTCGGTTCATGATCATTGATTCCAGCATTGTTGCTGTTGTTGGGAGGCGGTGGGTTTCGGGGAAGTGCACTTTACTAAAAAGACCTCCCAAAACGAGGTTTCAAATGACAGACCTCAATGAAGGAGGAGTGCCAGCAAACGTTCTGCAAACGCAACACTGTTTTGTTTCAACTTTATGTTTGTGTCTTCCTACTCCACTTCACACAATTTGCCCACTAGCCGCTTCTGCCGTTTTGCTTCTTTTGCAACTCACTCTAAGCACCATTCCCGCCCTAGAAAGGTGGCGCAACAACATCAACACACACATACACGATCGTTGGTCGAACCTGACGGAAGCACTTTAACCAAAACTATCCAGCATTCAACTGACGACTGTTTTGTGGGGCAGCTACACTACGAAATGCCGCAAAACCACCGACACCGCGCGCGACTCAAATCCACACCACAATGAGCGTTTATTTCCGTAAGCGGACGCGCTGTGCTGTCAAGTGTTGCTGAGCTGAGGTCTCTCTCTCTTTCTCTCACACACTGATGCACTCTTTCTCCGGCGACTGGTCGAGATGATGATGATCTTCTACACAACAAACGGTGCGCGAAATCCGGATGAAAGCACTTCGGGAATTTACAGCGAGTCGCGAGCCGCGAGAAACACAGCTAAAGACAGTTCAGCAGAGCGCGCACACCACCAAAAACACTGACAACGCACTACTGACGATGTGATGCGTTTCGGTTTGGATCGATTGGTGGTAACCTACCAACTAGTTTTCAGACAACATAATTGCTAGAAGTTTTCACATCATATCGTGGCCTTCACAATGAGGAGACGAAACGAGGACTATGGGTTTATGCTTTTTGGAGGGAGCTCTGCCAAAAGCCACCACACGTAAGGGGCGTAAGAGTAGGAGCGTTTGTATGACCGCTCGATCGACCGACTGACTGACTTATGTGCGTACCTTTTTTGGGAGAACCCCGCCGATAAACACTCCGAAACTGTCCGTGTCGGTTTAGCGTATGGTGGGGCAATGAGTGCGCATTAGAAACTTGTAACAAGTCTGGCGAAAATTGTCGCTCTTGGAGAAGTTTTGTATATATTACTCTACAAATTAGTTCTTTGAAAGTGTAAAGCTATACATGCATGAAGAGATTAATGTTAATTTTATGTTAAATTTAATTCAACATCTGCTATTTGAATCTGACACGGCTATTTAATCTATTCGAATTAGTCTAGTTGGCCTTGTGTTTCATAACGCTAAGTTGACGATCTAATGCTCTGCGGGACTGTTGCAAGATGCTCAGGAAGTTGGAATAACAATGTTCTCATTTAATGATTCAAAAAGCGACACAATAATCTTGTTGGCGATTACTTTGACAATAAAACATCAATCAAATATTTTGTAACAACAAATATTTATATTGGAGTGCCCAGCACGCCCCATCATGCGCTACAATTCGTCACGCCGCCATCACCACTACGTGCAAGGTTTTTTCTGAACCATCAATTTCTACACACTTCTCCACATCGTAGTCTCTAGCGGTGCATTGCCGCTCACACTATTACACACAACACCGCGCTTATTTGAACGTGTTTCTTCAGTGCATTTCCCTAAAGGCAATGCGTGTCGCTCCATTCTCCATACATATGCCCGCTCCATTTGGCTTCTTCTAATGCTAATTTTCATGCCTTCTCGCCCTACCTTGTGCTCTACCGTAGGAGCGGTGTTAGCATAGCAGACAACTGGGTCATTAGTCAATAGAAATGTAACAGCAATTCATTAACTTATTCATTAGCACATGCCAGGAATACGTCATTATTGTACTGTATTATTTATTGTAAGAACTTGCCTCCTCTGTATCGATCAGTAATTGTAGTTTGCAAAAAATATATACCCACCAGACATGCTCCCTTAATCCCACCGTGCGGGAAGCAAACCGTCGAATGCATTTCTTCTTCGCACACGGACAAACGCTCGAACGTTTCTTAGGTTGAGCAAGGCATACTTGATCACTACCACCAAGATACGGTTGCACCACGCTGCCAATGGTTTCTTGCCAATTCTTGCAACTTACTCTCCCCTCCTGTTGGTGGTCCTCAGCTGTGGTCAACTGGCATTGCCGGCACTACATGTTTCCCAGACGCCGCGGAACAAAGTCATGGAATGAGCTTTCTGTTCTTCTGTTGGTGGGGCTATCTTCTCACCATTGCACGGTCAAAATGCAACTGTATGTACCTTGTTTATTGGGTTTAGGTCAAAATGATTGATTTAATGTAAATGCGCAACACCATTTACCCCGCGCCACGTGTTCCGTATTCGTCAGGTGGTGGGCGGGGGGAGTGGATTTAGGGGGGGAACGGTTAAAAATTCAATAAGAAACACTGTTTCAATTGTAAATTGTCACCGCCGAGATAGTGCTCGTAATAAGTTATGAAATGTTTATACTTTCCGTTTTTTATTCTCATTTGTGCCTAATTTGGAATAAAGATGAAAGGAATAATTGCATTGATTTTTTCCTTCTGAACAACTTGTTATTGCTACAATTGTAACAGTAATAATTGATTCAATTACGCCTTTAAATTGGCCTTTGAATGTGGTGGGCTGAATGGATTGAAAAAATCACTCCGAATACCAAAAGATATGCTAAAGTAAACAGTATTTAATGTACGCTTATAATAGGGACCGTCGTTCTGTGCCATTGCCACAGTTCCGCGCAGAACGAATTCATCATAATAGTTGATTAGGTTATCGCCGTACCAGCGAAGGAAAAGGTACACTACTACAAAAAATAGGTTCTGTTTGATAAGGGCATAACCATACCCTCTAGGCTCGCGCATTGATTTCAATGGAATTTGGGTTTTGCGTTGCTTCTTGCTCACTCGAAAGTGGCATCCTTTTTTGATGCTTTTTAGAATTTTTAATTGCGACCATAATGGCAGACTGTGTGCGATAAGCCGTTCCCGGACGGCTGCATGCGTCATCCTAACCGGAACGAGAACCCTATTAAACGCTTAATTCGTTGGGCTAGGCTCTGATTATTGGCACGAGTGAGGATGTAACGTACGATGATCCCTCCCCCTGCCCGTAACTACTAGTTAGAAACTCTCTCTATCTCGATACGGCCTCAGTTTACATCTAGATACTTTTAGCGATCGCTCCGCGGGAAGAACACAGTACACTTAGACACTATATCCTTGCTGTGGCACGCTGAATTCGCTATTTGCTTTGCGCAGCTGAAGGATCACAAGCAGCACGTATCCGTTGATGGCTGTTGATGTGTTGGAAAGAAACCGTTACCGCCACGTTTAATCAAAATCTTAACTCACGTCCATCACATTATTCACTTACCAAGCACGATCAGCATTACGCACGCACTAACTATACTAAGCTGCAGCATAGCTCCGAGCAGTCCGATAAACTGAAGCGTGATAGCTACGCCCAGAAATCCGATTATCAGCGTTAGGCACCATCGTTGACGCTGACGGGTGGGAAAACGGTAAAGAAAATCCCAATTTCGTATTAAATCAACTAGTTTGGGGGGTTTCGGGGGTAGCAGGACACGACCACCCTTACCTTAAGATATCCGATCCAGTACAGAACGGCAAAGATCGAATTGATAATGCCCATGACGAGGATGCCTTCCTTCAAACTGGTCATTTTTTTTACTGGAAAAAGTGCGTTAGTGAAGGGAAAGTGATGGAACACTCGAATCATCGCGATACGCACCATTTTCCGGTAGCTTTTCTTCCTCTAAAGCCCACGCCAAACTGAGCAGCAGAGTGGTGATCGCATCCAGCGTCAATATTACACCCACGAAGGTGGCGTGCGTCCGGATGTTGTTGCTAAAGTTCAAAAAGGGTGGCAATCCCATCTTAATTCAAGCTGCTGCTGCAGATGTAGATGGATAGTAATAGTACCGAAACGGTCGGACGCTTGCTGTCAACTGTTAGCTGTTGGCCACCCCTTACGACCGCAGCGGTTCCGATTCGGTGATGTTGCTGCAACCGATTGTTGTTTTTGTGCGATCTACCTACTCTCTCACCAATACTGCTGCTGCTGGGTTTGAGTAATGCAACATCTTTGTTCGCCAGATTCTGTGCTGTGTGGGGTAAGTCGAAACAACGAGATGCGGAACGAAACGCGCACTAGAGAATAAATCAAACTCCGTTGGCTTTTTTTCTTAACTCCACCTCAGCCGCTCGTGAGCCGTTTTGTTTGTTTGCTAATATTTGTGTTGTGTTGGTATTTTTGTCTCTTATTTACATTGCTAGAAATTGTGTAAATTATTTCAATGCGTGCTCTTTCGTTAAAAGTATTTTCACTGTGATTGTCTGTAGCGTCCTCTTGTGGTGGGACACTGTACCAACGACACGAGATTTTGGTTTGATATGATTGCTTCCGTTAGCACATTCCATATTCTGCTTTTACTGCTGTATATATCGGCTCTATGTTACTGTTAATAAAAACTATGTGCTAAAATAACGATATTTAATCTGTAGAAATTTATTCGCAACATTGTTTCTCGAGTTGGTTGCACTCATCATCAAAGAAAGCCAGTAAAGTAGCTTCTGTATGCTTCAAAATTCTGATCCATTTACCGATCATATCGTAATGTTTAGATGCATATTAAATTTCGCATCTTGCATTGCACGCTTAGATGATCTTAACCGATTTTGTAGTTTGAACAACACTTTTTACATGGCATTTCCTGTTGCAACGCAGACATCAAACATATGAGTTGGAATGTTCTATAGGACGACTGCCACTATCCGGGGTGATGTTCATTAGTTTCATCCACAATTCATCGTTCGTTAAAATCGTTTTAACTTTCCAGCGAAAAAAATCTGACATATGATCTTCTACGAACATGTTACTTCGGGAGTAGCTGGCCCTGAGTAAATATTTGGCTGTCGATAGCAACATCAATTCAGCCTGCGCCACACTGCACTGCCTCAGTTATTACATACATTGATAGCTGAGCATATTCTGTAAAAAAATGTAACACTTCTTAGCTTCAAGATTTCAGTTCATATCATTACTTCAATATTCAGATTGTGAAAGAGACGGTGCGGCAATTTAAAACAATAAAGCTAAGCCAAGTATGACATTTCTTTTATTAGTTTCTACCTTTCTAATGGCATTACAAGCATATGACCAAACAACTCAAAGCTCCTATCGCACTAAAGGTGGGGTAGTCGAAGAGGGTTTCGTTTATTTATTAATACAACTGAAAATCCTTATTAAACAACGAGCTTATCTCTCTTATTACGTACAACAACGCTACTTACGCGTACGTAATGACACTGGGGGAAATATTTCTAAATCATTAAAATGTTTGGAACACCTTAACAATACAATACATTTACGCTTGATCATTAACACTAATCTTGATACTGGTAAGCGCACTCAGAATCACATTTCTATATGCTCCGTACTGCTACTCAAGCTCCGGTAACCACGCAAACGTTCCTCCTGCATGCGTCGATTGCGCTGTAGATCCCGGAACAGGCAGAACACTGTCACAAACATGTAGCCAAAAACGACTAGAAAAAAAGGCAGTAAAAGAAATAGTGAGATTATTCAAATTGGTCAGTGAGATTGTGTCAGTCGCATCAGCGACGTAAGAGCATACCGATCTCGAACACGGTTCCTGCCGTTCTGCCCTGGAACATTTCGGGATGATCGCTGTTCAGCGTGGTAGCCATTTCCGTTGCAACGTACCCCATAAAATCTAACAGTAGCAGTATGGCGAACGGGATGATGTAGTACTCGTTCACCTAGAGACACACAAAGACGAGAGGGCAAAAACACGTTCAGAGGGGCGATCACCTAGTCTCGCGTGATCACTTACGCTCATGATTCCAATAAAGTATGCAATAACGACCAGCAGCACAATTGCGACAAATATGATATCAATCGTGGCGTAACGATAGTACAAGGATACTGTAACATAAGAAAAGATATTTGTTAAAGAAAAGTGAGCGACAGACAGACACCAAAAGTACACACTCACACTGGTCGGGAACTTTCCGGAAATCTTCAAACTTTACTTGAAGGTAGGCCGAAGCCATGATGGAAGAGATGGCATTCACCAGCACCAGCAGTCCGACCAGCACACCATGAAACCGTGGGCTACAGAGCCATCCACAGGTGCGTCCTTTGGCCATTGTTTTGCTCTTTAAAAATCAAACAGTCCTGTGTCACTTTTGGGTGAGTGTTGTGAAAACTTCACCTCCGTACGGTAGCAGCCGAAACATTCAACTGTACGCTTGGGCTCGTTGTCTTAGCTCTGCCCCATCTC
The DNA here is from genome assembly GCA_000349165.1 of Anopheles christyi. Taxonomy (NCBI): domain Eukaryota; kingdom Metazoa; phylum Arthropoda; class Insecta; order Diptera; family Culicidae; genus Anopheles; species Anopheles christyi. The sequence goes on along the minus strand of KB696501.1, from coordinate 4,567 downwards.
GTGATAATCGAGGCTCGTGGATTATTTGACGGCATCGGTCCCCCGGCTTATCTCGGGTCTTGTTGGAAGAATAGGATTTTTGACAAGTTTTTTGTTGGTCCAATCAAGCTTCAAGATTACGTAGATGATCATGGCACACGATCAAGGAGTGGTATAATGTGGGTCGGGCCACATTCTTGGTTTGTTGGAGCGATTTCGTTCACCAAATTTCGTAACATTGGCATGGGACTGGGACAATAATGTGGTTTGTTGGTAAGGCTTTTTTTGCAGTGCACTATGAGAGGTGCTTGTAAAAACTAGCGTTCGAACCGTTGTGAGGTAAAATAAAACAATCACAAAATACAGAAAGTAAAAAGCTCCATCCCGCTATCACTATCACAAAAACACGTCCCAAAAATCAGTTTCCTGTCCACTTTTTGATAGTTCGTTTCAGTGCGCGCTGCTGCTATTGCCCACTTCACAGGCACATCGTTTTGTTAAACTCATCCGACCGGTCGGTACCTTCTTTCAGCTTGATTTGAAGAAACTTGTACAGTCCAATCAGTGTGACAAAGACGTAAAGAAATAAAGCTGCAAAATAGAAAAGGGATTGTTTTTTAGAACAGATTTAAAGCGCTTTTTTATGTACAATGTATGCTTCCTTTACTGACCTGTCGTGACTAGCCATACTTGATAGGGCATTGTAGAACCGTTGCGTGTGTTTGCGATCAGATACGCAATCCAATCGAAAACGATCGACAGCATGAACGGGATGAGACAGAAACGATTTTCCTACCAGAGACAAAAAAACAACCTTGCATTCAATATGAGTTTTGCATGAAGGTAAATTACGACATACCTTTTTAATTCCATAGAAGAGAACCGCGACCGAGATCAGGTGTACAATATCGCCGGTAAAGTCGAACCAACTGTAATCGATCAGATCTTGAACTAGACGGGAAATCGGAAAAATAAAACCTCATTTTCTTGTTCGAAGAAGTCTGCACGCATCCAAACAACACTCCCTTACTTACAATCGTTTGGAATATCGACCTCCTGCCGATTTGGATAGAGCAACTTCAGCGTAACAGAGCTAATAAGAACACTGATGGTAAGCAACGCCGAAAACACCACGATCAAATATCCATGGAACTTAATGTTCGAACAGAGACTCATTTTGATGCACAGGTCGATCGTCCCGATCCGATCACACTCCACCATGCAGCCACCGAAAGGACACTGAGCCTCGAATTCGAGCAAACAGGGCGAAGAAGGTCTTTTCATCACCTGCTTCACTTTTCCTTGGCGAAACAGCACAAAGCAATTATGCGATAAATAGACAAAACGGACGAAATTCCTTCAATGGGAATTCCGAACACGAACTTTCCCCGGGGAGAGACTGCGTTGCGTGTCGGGTGTGTTGTAAAGCAATCATCATGTTCGGTGGTGAAGGGATGCTGCGAAAAAAAAAGGAAAACGAGCTCGTTCCACATCCTTAAAGCAGAGCAAGGACACACGACGTCCGATGCTGGCAGTGGTAAACGGAGAGTGTTGGTAACAGCTGTTGAAGGCACTCTCCCACTTCCCTTGTTCACGAGCTGCACCGGAATGATGGATGGCACGCCGCAGTGCAAATGGTCTACCTGGCTTTGCTCATTCCCTTTGCACATGCTCTTCTGCAGAAACCCCGAATTTCAGGCCAGTTCTCTTTTTTATGAATCAACAAGTAAAAGGGAATGGAAGGTTAACAACAAAAAAAACCAGAACCTTTTTGCCCACTTGGGAGCATGCAGAGAGACCAGAGGATTTGTTTTTTTGTTCCAGCTGTCGCGTCGCTTTGGTTTAAGGGAACATCCGATAGATGAGTGTTTTCGCTTACAAATATGCAAAGTTCTACAAACCAACCAATCAATCGATCGGATATTTATGCCTAGCCTCCGGGGGAAAACCAACCCCGGTTACGGTCGCCAGGTTTTGAATGACAGTCGTCTCGTCGCTTAAACATGCAATAACTTTGGGAGACATAAATCCCTTTTTACATCCGCCCCATATACGGCTTCTGGATCATAAAATCGGTCCCAAGCGGTAAATGCTGGACATCTCCCACAAGGGAAACATAGCCAATCGTCCAATCGCTAACCTTGCTCTCGATGAATAATTTATTTTTCCCGTTCTCTCTCTCTCCCTTTCTCCGTAGCTTCCACCTGTAACACAACTTCAACTGCAGCAACAGCAACAGCAGCAGCAGCAGCAGCAGCAACAAATGCAATCCCAACCAGTCCAACAGCCAATGCCGGCGGGAATCTCGAACGTATCGTCCTCGGTAGCGGCCTCCCTTGCCTCTGCCTCGGTGGCCGTCGCTTCCGCCAGTGGATCGAGCGGTGGTACAAGCGGTGCTGTCGGTGGCCCCCTGTCCATGTCCTCGACTGAGCCCCGCTTCCCACCTGCCATCGCTGTACAGCGGCTAGCGCCCCAGGTCCAACGGCAGTTGCGCGAAACCCAGGAACTGATTAAGGATTCCTGCGTGCAGCTGTACGGTTCCGCATACGGTACCGGCCCCGGTCCACCGACCGCACTGCCAACCGGTGGCCCGGTAGGTTCGGTTCTTGCACGGGCCAACGCCCGCCGGCCAACACTCGAGACTCAGTATTCGCAGGAACTTTCGTGATATCTAGACAAGTAGTGAAACATTTCCTCCAAACCGTCGGATCAGTTCTTTGGACAGTACACGTCGTGCCAGCCAAAATCCGAACCAGCATGTTCGCTCTCTCTCTCTTTCTCTATCTATCTCTCCTATTGTTGATGTTCTTTTGACACTGCTCATGTAGATCACGCTTCCGAAGCAAGGGTGATCTATGGCGAGTTTGTTCTGACCACTATAAAATTCGGCTTCTGGCACCTCCGACTTTCCCAACTTATTCCAGCACCAGAACACTCCAAAGCTAGCCATTGCATGCCTCGGTAATGGTAGCGCAATAGGGAGTGACGTTTTTGTTCATCCTTTTTGACCCGGGCACAGCTGACTGTTGTGTCCATGCGGGGCAAATGTACATATTAACTTATAAACACATTCTCCCAAACGGCCACACACGTTGGAGGAAGAACACCCGGAACACCCACCAACACGACACCCAACTCCTTCCCAGCCCCCATAGAGTGTGCACGTAAAGCACATAAGCAGCAACAGCAACACATACACATTTCAGCAAACATTTAACTAAAATATAGAGAGTTTACACCATATAAAAATGACTAACGGACAGGAACGCTAAAAGCCCAGGATATGCACACAAGTTGGGAAAAAAACACACACACACTCGAGTTTTAGATAACTCTTTGTGCTATGTCTGGCTTATTTCTTCCCACCTTTCCCACACACCAACCACACACACACACACACACACACACACAACACACATACATATAGTTCATGTTGCGAGGAAATCATCACAATTATATAAGTGCTGTAGAAAGGAAAGGAGAACATAGCTCTTGCACTAGCCGTTTGCTAGACAACATGCGATATGATGGCGCAGTACTATTCGCTTGTTTTTCTCAAATCTGTACAACAGAGCGAGAAAACAATGTCAAACAGAAAAGAGAGTAACAAATCGGAGTTGGGAAAGCACGGACAAAACAAGGAACCCGTTTGAAACGATTCAACTTAGCTAGCTAGTGTTGAGTTTTTGTGTTTGTAACACGATAGAAACGAACCTTTTTGTTTCTTACTCTGTTACAAAAAAGCGTAAGAAAAAAGTAAAACCTACAAGTAGACAGGCCAAATACAGACAAGTAAATCGGGAGAAACAGAGACGAGAAAACATATATAGCAAATAAAAGAAGTCAAAACACTAGTAGAAATTAAAAGAAAAAAAAAACAAAGCGAAAGATTAGTAATAAAGATGATGGGAAACTGAAACACGACAAGAAGCAAACAAAATTGAACACAATTCAAACAGTAGCAGAGCAACAGAATGGTAAAGAGATGTGCATTGATGTTGTGCCTAGAAGAGGAGGGATCTGTTTGTTTTTTTTTGCTGAAACTTTAGAACACTTTCGAGTTTACGTGTCAGAACGTTCAAAATTGCATAAAAAGGATCTAAATAGAAGCATGATAAGCTGACTTAAATATAATGTAGGAAGAACAATGGACAAACGCATATGGAAATTTATTTTCTTAATTTGTTGCGTTGTTAAAACATGGAAATAGAACATTACTTAAGGAAAATCTAAGTAAAAGCGGTGTCTACTACGACCACAGAGAAACAGGAACTAGTCTAATAGACCGATTGCTTCAAAAGAGAAAGGTGGGAGTATAAGAGTGAAGGTATAGCTTATAAAATGAAGCAATCTTTTCACATCCTTAATTTTACTTGTTGACTATGTCGCTGTGTGATCGAACAAATTGAACAAAACACAAGAACGAATGTGTGGTTCACCCAGGAAATGGAAACATTCGAAATGCACTTAAACAATTTGACAATTCGAAATCATCACGAGCACAAATGCTGATGAAAAGCTTTTAAGGAAAGAAGAGTAAGCGAAGCGATCGATGTTTATCTGTATTTTGTACAACAACAAAAAAAAA
>KB696500.1:0-11735 GCA_000349165.1 Anopheles christyi | reverse complement strand
ATGTGTGTCTGCATCAAATAAACTCCGTTCCATGACATTGGTAACACAGGCAGCGAAAGGGTCACAGAGAGCCTTTTTCGCCAGTTCCCGGTGTCGTTGCGTTGTATGATTTCTACAATACCACCGACAGCCGTCAGTGTGGCGGCTAGTCTATAGCATGGAAAATTGCGTTCCACTCATACAATCTCTCTCACACACACACAAGCAGATGCTTATAATAAAGCCTTGTGAAATGTACTTCACTGAGGTTAGACAGTACGGTGTATCGAGTACACAAACGGGTGTTTTATAACGAGAAGTGCGATGCAAAATAACAGCCAGCCGGGTAAATGTAGAGTAGCTTCGAGTAAGAAATTGCGTTCACATTCAAGCGAACGGGCGTGAAGCTGGCCAGTGGGTTGGTTGAGACCGTATGGTTTGGTACATTATATCGCAGGATGTTCTTTTGCGGAAGATAGACGCATAACTCTGAGTGCGCGGCAAGATGGTTCAAAAATATGGTGGTAAACTGAAGAACAGTCATGCTGGAAATCACTGAGTCATTCCATTAGCCTTCCTCGAGGCAAACGACACGTGGTAGCGCTGTCGCCATAAAATATTGAGTATAATTCGATCACATTCTCACTAATTATAATCCGCCGTTATAAATACCTCTCTGGGGCTAGAGCCCTAGAACCGTCTCCAACGAAAAAAGTTGCGAGTTGGGAGATTAGTCCCTCTTTTCTAACTGCCGAGCTCGTTCGACCTCTTTAAGGGTGTCCCGTATGCTCGCGCGAAGCCACAGAAGCAATCATTTACGCTCTTCGAACCCGAAAAAGCACAACCACCGTTGAAGCAATATCCCGTGCCAGACAGACGTGTTTGATTAATTTTAATGGCTTTTCCCCGTTTCTATAGTGGTGTCTCGTTTGCATGGGATAGCGCACGAGAAAAAGGTGTTTGTTTACCAGTTCTCTCTCTGTGTGTATGTGTATGTGTGTTAGGGACATTTATAAAGTGATGTCCGGGACCGGGAATGAGAAGGGTGCTGACTCGGGACATCTTTACCATGCTGCGAGAGCTTCGTTAGCGTTGATTACGATTCATAATAAGAATGATGTTAGCTGCTTGCTAGTAGATGTGCGTAGTTTTTAAAGTCTTTTGGGACGCTTTCTTTGCGAGCCAAGCGGTGAGTATGGGTCGGCGAAGAAATAAGGTGCCGATAGCTTCTGGCAAATTTAACCCCTCAGAAAAAAAATGGAAGATCGAAAAGGAAAGAGATCAATCGTGGAATGGATTAAAATGCATCCGTTGGTTATCGGTAGGGATTAATTTTAATAAAAAACGTGTCACTATTTCAAATGTTTAAGCCAAAATGTTAATCCCAGCTGACCTTACGAACCTTTTGCTAAGGTTGTGCAATTTTTCACGATTGATTATTTAGAAATGAGAATTGAACGTTTTTTGGCTGTGGGCTATTTGTTACGCTATACGAAAGGGATTGTTACGAGTGCAAATGTTTGATCCACAATAAAACTGGGTGTTTATAGTCCAATAATCAAGCGATACTCGATTGACTTTGGTCAATCATTTGCCACGCCTTGAAAGGTCAAAAAGACTTTAAGTTCATCATAAGTGAAAGGTGTCTGTAGACCAGAATCGGACTGCAAACGTGTCAACTAACATCATGCATATCGGGCAAATATCTTGGCATGAATAAAAAAGCGTTTCTTAGAAGATAAAGCATTATGTGGAAATATCACAGTATCGCATACAAAAAGCGGTTGAAATTTTAAAGACAGCTTCTTCGGTATTCTGCAACAACGATGTCATAGTCCTATAAACATAATTGCATGTTTGTTACCGATGATTTGCGTTTTATCAATGATTGAGATATTTGCTGATATCAGCAAACTTATTTCACCGCAAGGAAAAGGTGAAAACCGAATTTAGTGATGGTCGAAAATTTGCGCACTTTTTTGTACGCCAACAGCCATCAATTGCTTCCTGTTGCGGTTTGCTCACGATTCAACGGGAATTGCGTGATGATGATGAATGACAAATGGCGTTCATTTACGGATTGGCATTTATTGATTACGATTCGAGAGATGAAATATTCCGGCCGTGCCACTCATACATCTTTTTCGTCGCAGTTGCATGGTCATATTTTTACCCGTACGCTTGCCAACCTAGCGTGCAAACTATACTCAAACCCGGCGCGATAGCAACGCGAATGCAAGAGAAGCAAACGCGTAAAAAGTATGATGATTGGAAAAACGTTGAGTTCAAACGTATTCAGAGCAACGAGCCATCATTACGCGTTCAACCTCGGTTGGGCTGCGGTGGCAAAAGGCGATGAGATTGTGCCGACACTACGTCGACGCCATTGGACACTTTTAGGCCATAATTTACGCGTGAATTGAAATTTTATACTACACCTTACGTGTGCTTTTTTTCTATTATCTTCACGTCGTCAGTTTATGGCTATCCTTGTCCACGATCGGACTGATTTTTTTGCCCCGTCATTAAAGGTAAACAATTTATTGGTGTCTGTATTGTTTTTTTTTTTTAAGAATATGCCGCCATAAGCATTTCGATTCGGTTCAATTGGTGCGGGCTTTACTGAAGCTAGGTTCTTTGCCGAGATCCCAGATTGCTCTGTTACCTTCTAAACCATTTAGTCTTATTCATGTTCGTGGAACAAATCCTGGGTGGCTTGAATCATCACCTTGGCGCTGCGTCACGATTCGCTAGGCGGCTCTCGTACGTTGCCCTGAATAGGCATTATTTACTATCAGCATCATCCCATTTCATTGCTCAGAGTCCACCCTCCTACGTATGTTGAAGTGTTTAAACATTGTAGCTTTTTAGCGAAGCGGATAATCAACGCATTTTTGAGCCATTTATGTCATCATCAATGTGGTCGGGCGGTTTTGATTGATGTTTTTATTTAAAACAAATATTAGTGTGTTATACAAGTTGATCTAAATAACAGAGGAAGATTCGTCATGATACATTTTTTTTATTAAATATCTTTGTGTAAATGGTTTGTCCCAGACTGTAGGACGTTGGAGAACATAATCATGTTATTATAATAAATAATAGGAAAGATGCACAGAAGATCATTTTATGGTTTAAATTAGTTTATAGTAAGTCAATTTGATGCTGATTCGTGTGATATGCCGAAGTTAACATTATGCATTATGTTTCTTAAATATTTAAGATCCTTTGTGTCCCACGTTAGCATGGTACTGTAGCATTTACAGATACTTATAAATCGCATCTAATCATGTGCTTCAAATTATAGTACTAACCGATACCACCAACTCCTCGGCCATGATAGAATGAATTCAGGGCAGCATGGACAGTAAATTTTACCACTGAGGTGCAGCCACATCGATCACGGAATCATCTCGCATCGTATCGCGTGTAATCCTTACCGCTTCGTTTCGATGGAACGGTGAATCAATAGCCTTCTCACATCACTGATCGCTCGTCCAGTTTGAACCATACGATTGATTGGACGGAATTATGGTTTCCGCGCCGGTTCATCGAAATAATCCGGTCGGCTTTGAATACGTAGCATACCAAGGATCCGCACTGTGGCAATCAACAGCCGGTTGTGAATCATTCCACCGGACCAGTCGGAACCGAGCTCCAGATCCTCACCAATTTCGCAATTATCATCGCAGACCATAAACTTTGTGCCATCGCAGACCAAAGGCTCTGTGCCGTTCGGACAAGTTAAAGACACAAAAAAGACAGCAAAGAAATGCGTAAAGTTTTCGGCGAAACATAGCGTCTATATGAAAAGCGAAAGCACCCATTTTTATTGATGTAACCAATCACGAGAAACAACAACCATAACGAAGTGAACAAATAACGCAACATCGCTCACTCCCATTGTTAAATCGCTTTTCGTGACGCTGCTTGGGCATCGGGAATGTGTCGCACGGTCAGACTGCCGGCGGAAGAGCCGGGTTTCTTTCCTTTGTTTGGGCTGTTTTTATCTCGTAACATTTTAATCTTGCGTTTCGCGTAATTGGAGCTAAATTAGAGTCGAACTTTGCTCCGGTTCTTCGTCGATCGGTGTGGTTGTTTTTCGTTGTTGTTTTTTACGCTTATATTTCGGAGCCCCGTCAGCGGCTTGCGACCATCGGTACGACGTGCTCGTTTTCAATCAACGACTCCCTTGGGTGTAGTACCGGATCGGATCCGCGACATAAAGCGCTATCTCCTACCGGTCGAACGTGTCGCGAACGAGAAGTGACGGCATCACGGGACCAGTCGAAACAATAATCCCGAACCAAAATGGCACCGGAATGATTGTTGAGGCTTGGGCGAGTGACAACGATTGCGGTGGAAGGGCACCTTAAGAGCCCTTCGACACGTCACTCTTCATCTGGCTGTGGCCATAATCGTTTGCGAGAACGCGTGTCACCTCGGGCCATTAGGGTAAGAGAAAGTGTGAAAGAAGAAAGAAAACAACATCAGGTAAAGGTGGACAGTACATTCCGGATTCGATTCCGCGCTCGATTGGTTGCAAACGGAATTTTGAAGCAACGATTTGCATTTGGCCTTTGTTTCTGGTTACGGGTTCGGTCACAGCAACACAAAATCGTGACAGAGTGGCGAGACCCAGCTTAAACTTAGTTTTTTTTTTGTGAAAGTGAAACTGAACACAACCATCTAGGAGTCTGTACTCATGGTCGAAGGCTTAGGAACACGGGGTTCTATCATTTCAATTATGTTGTTTTGACGAAAGTGGTCCAAAAACCGTTTTTCTTGCGAAAGGTTTTCGATCGACATAGCAGCACAAAAAAAATCAGTTTGGAAGTATTTTTCCAAGGGCTCAACATAGGGCAGTGAATTGAAATGGCTCCAGTGTATGGGTGGATATACTGTAGAGCTATCAGGGTCACGTAGACAAGTCGTGCACGACATTTCCTTCGTCTGCGTCTCCATAGCTTAAACGTTACATCCAACAGCATTGTAAAAGTGTGGAAAAAGAGAAATTGGAGATAGCGCAGGTTATGCCCCTCAAATTATCTAATCGATTGCGGTGGACATGTTGTGACGCAACAGCTTAAGGGAAATACTTTTATCTGAATTTACTGATCTATTTTATGTTTTCACTCTACCGTTTTGATACAATTTTAATAAAACTGCGTTGAGACATGACAAAGTAGTAATGTGTACAGTTAATTTCTATACAATTAACACTAAACCTGTGCAACAGTTTAGGACCGTGCGTTTTCAAAACTGTCAAAACAGTTAACTTTGTAATGCTATCTAAGCAAGACAGAAGGGACACCATATGTCATCCCAGAATATTGCAATTTTATCGACCGTACATCATGCATAAAAGTTGGTGATTCAATTAAATATCGTTGAAAAACGAAGGATACTTTCATCTTACGGTGAGATATATTTGTGTGACCTGTCCAGCTTTTTTAAGTGGATTACTTGCGGAAAAATTTAAACGAACGTAGGGTGTGTTTCATTTTGTTCCTGGCGTGCCTGCAAGTCCTCTAGTGAAATGGCCGGGAAGACGGTTATACCGTGCTCACCATAATCCCGAGGAAGGTTCGACCGGAGGACATAAACCACAAAAATTACTACTATAAATTTTCAAGCATAAGCTGTTCAGCTATGGATAGATAGATGATCATCAGCCTGTGCTTTAGATGCTGTGTGCGCAATTTTTCGTTACTTTAAATTAGGTTGTTGGTTTTGTTGATTATTTTTCCATTTTTTTTAGAAAAACAAATCGATACTGTTGAAGACATGACATGAGGATCTTATATTTGATTTATAAAAGGCCTTTTCTGATTTGTGCACAAAGAATCACAAAACGGTGAACTAACATTGCTTAATTGGTTGTGCATGAATGAGCTGGCAGAGATACGAACAGGCCGTGGCAACGCAAAAAAATTGAATTGGAAGAAAGTGGTTTTTTGTTGAATTTTAATTTGTAATGCGTATACGACTTCAATCATAGTTCACAACAGAGCGTATCCTTAGCAGGTAAGATCGAGTAAAATGTGTGGTAAGCAAAATGTTTAGCAAAAGTAAAAGAAACACGTATTCCATCAATTGAGCGCCCAAAGATCGATAACCATTGCGATACGTAAGTGGGAAATGATAATAAATACGCTTTTATGATAAACCCTCCCTCATATATATATAAATATCCATTCGTTGATTGGATTCAATGCGCTCCATAGTAGCAGGCTAAATGGGTTCCGGTGGTTATTTGATAGCAAAAACGTGAAATGTTCGGTGGGTAATATCTGTACTCCCTTCCGCATTTTCGTATGCTTTCTCATTTTATCACACCCTCAAAATGTTGCTTCGCAGCATCAGCAAAAGATTGATCACCGGACGAACAGCATGTAAGGATTTGGCCGGGATGGTATAGGAATAAAAACTCGGTTGTCGGTGGTGTTCCGAAACGCAGAGACATACAGATCCAATTTTGCGTCAATTCTTAGCCCGTCCCAGAAAAGAAGTTCGTTGTGCACAACATCAAGATAAATGACAAGGCAAACGGGAGAGCCTACGGAAGAGCCACACGGTCGAACAGCCAAATATAGAAACTGGTCGTTTGTATTGACGTCGGAAGCTTTATGAGTGCTAACTCATTAGTATGAGAATCTATAATTGTTTTCGTTTTTTTTACTTTCTTGAACGCTGAAAGCACGTTATCAATTTCTTTTGTAGTGTGTCTGCGTTTAATTTGTTATTGATTTTCCCATTCCATCTAGAATGTTTGAGTTTGTTTTGTTTTGTAAGATGAATAAATGATAAGTGAATCATAAATAGACACTTAGAGATAAATCAAGGCACAAATACTTGTTGGAATTCATAAGGAAATGTCAAATTTAAATAGCGTAAACAACTTATGATTGAAAAAAGGATGTTATGTGCAATTAAACCCATTCAGAGCGCGTCCGTGCTGTGATACAAATGTTTCACTTAACTCTCCTGTGATGGGGGAAAAACACGATCCGTAAGAATTTATTTCTAATGAAATATTTCTCTTTGATGCTTCTGGTTTGTTTTTCTTGCATGAACAAATGGGACTAGAAAAAAACAGTAAGCCAAGAAAATAAATACACAAGTTCAATCAACGACCATGGAAGAAGCTATTAGCGTGCAGCATTGACCTTTAGATCTAGTTCGAGAGCAAAGGCAAAAGTTTCCATTCTCCCGGTGCAACACAGGTGGTTGGGTTGGCCGGAGGAGCCGACATGGGAACGTGGAAAATGTTTGATAAAGTTAGCGTAGCTTTTTGTTGTAGTCATGTTTTCTTGGATAGACTGTTTCATCTTTGCTGGCATGATTTTAGCCTCACGATGAATTGAAAGACTTGATAAGTTTTGCATCAAACAAATTGACCGGTTGATGGTGGAACGTGGTTGGATCAGAACGAAGCCAGGTGCCTGTGTTTTCTTCGTCATCTGCCAACACTGGACTGTTGATAGGGTTGGTGGGGGGTTTAAGGAAGAATCACTAAATAAACTTTGATATAAACGTGCGTGCAAGTACTCACAGTTCACGGACAGGGTGACTGTCGTTTCCAGCTTGTCCTTCTCTGACATAGCACGGTTCCAGACGACACAGCGGAACTTTGCCCCATCATCCTCTCGGCGCGGAACGATTGATAGGGTGCTTGAGGTACGCAGATCCTTCGATCCACCCTTGGTAATGGTCGACTTGAGCGGTTTTTCCGAACCCACTCGGTACCACCTGTACGAGAGAGGAAACATAAAGGTGTTGGATACAATTTGGTTAGGTTGGATTTGAGAGAAGGTGACGACTTACGTGATGGTTGGATCTGGGGAGCCACCGATACTACTGCAGGTCAGGTCGAACTTTTCGTCCTCGGTAGCACGCAGCTCGACAGGCTCAACAAACGGTGGCTGTGGTGGTGTGAGAACGGTCAGGTTGTAATACTCCTGATGAACGTCCGCACCCGTACCGCTCGCTTTCACGCGGCATTCAAAGCGTCCATTGTCCCGGCCGTATGATGTGTTCATAATTGTAAGATCATAAATACCCTGCTCTGGGCGAAAGTCAATTCTGGAAGGTGGAAACAAAACAAATGCAGGAATAAATTGGATTTTAGTGGAATTATCATTCACGCTTATCACTGGAATAAACACAAATAAACAAGATACTCAACAATTGATTCGGCCTGTGTCCATTTATAAAACGCTGCCCTGACGCCTGGTCCAATCATAGTACAGTCGTCAAGTTGTACGACCAAACAACATGTCCACCATATTATGATAGGAATAACTAACTTGCTCTGAGTAAACTAATAAGTTACAGATTGCCCAGCCCAGACCCTGACCGCACGTCTGATATAATTCTGATAGCATAGAATCGCTTATTAGCGAAGATAAGCCAAATTACTTTTTCCCTGAAGCCATTATGGACAGGTCGTTGTCGTCCTGGGCTTATGGCTTAAAGTGAAATGCAAAAATGATTTTTTTTTTCCAAAATAAAAAGATAATTTCATCTCAAACCGGTCGCATCGCGTGAAACAATCTTGCTTTCGAATGTGCCGAGCTAAATATAAATCAATGATTGTTTTACTTCACGTACGTATAGCTTCGCGGTTCAGATATGGCACGCGCGTGCTAGAATGCGTACACTTCCGCAACAGTGCGTAATGTAATAGGTTTGTTTCAGAAATACGCAAACATAAAAACGTGCTCGTTTTCTCATTTGACAGTAGCTGAGGCACAACTACAAATACATTTGTAGCTTGGTGGAAGCTGATGATGTGAATCAATGTAGAAAACTACGCGATTAGCAAAACTATAAATTTTCAAGCATAAGCTGTTTCACAAAAAAGCCCTACACACGCCGAATGCATATCGGTTCGTCGGGATGAAACCGACCTTCAGTGAAATTAATTTTCCAGTGCCCTCTGTGCTTGCTTCCACCCGCTTGGATACTGTGACATGAAAGATTCGATTTTCCGCATACAACCTACTCGAACAACATCCGCGCTACTGATTTCGAAACCATTTGAGCACATTTTGGATTCGCAACGAGTAGGAATAGAATTTTGTATCTACCGTGTTTTTTCGTGCCCATCACTACGCGTACGCACACCTTGGCCCGTGCTAGGGCGGCAATTCCATTGCACTCGAATACACACAACCAGAATTTCAGCTATTGACGGTGTTGCGTTTGTTTCGTGTATTTTCCGCCTAGATAATTTGGGAAAACATGCTGGAAAACAATGCTATCCCAGGCTGTTATTCCTGTCCGTGTTCGATTTTAACTACAGTTCGAGCAAATGCTTCTGCTTCGCTGGACTAGTGCAGGTATCCCAGCAGTATGTATGCACCGCTTTTCGTGGATATGATATTATTTTAGCCGATTTCGGAGTGGAAAGAAAACAGACGAAATAGCTCCCAGGTGCCAGACACTCAGTGAACTGACCTACAGATGCAACCACTTCGGTGTTATCGAGCTAAACAGAGAGTAAAGCAGTTTTGTTTCGCGTATCGGGTAAGATAATACAAATAGAAGGACTGCCGAAGCTCAATAAAAGAAAACAATGATAGTAAAGGTATACAGGAGACGAAATTGCATTTGAGATTATTAATTTAACAAAGAAAAGCGATTTGGGCAGTTTTACAAACAAACTTAAATAACAAAATGCGTGCTGGTTTGTAACACAATGCTGTTATCCTAGCACAAATGCCTGAAATAAAATCTTTTCACGTACAGTAAAACGAAACTACTAAGCCGGCAGGTATTGCAAATGCGGGACTATAAAATTAGCCGCATAGGAATTAGCCTTAGACCTTTATTTTTTACTGTGAGGTGGGTTTTTGTTTCCGGCGCCAATCCTAACTGCGCCCCACACATTTTGGTGCTTCCTGACCAACCAGCACGGAAAATTTAGAAGAAATAAAGCAATCATAAAATAAATCATGCCACACGCCACCTACAATGGGAAACGATTCAATGATTTACGATTCGGTAAGTCCATGGTGCCGCCATCCTGTCGGTGATATTTTTGCGTAACACATTCCATGGCCCGTTTCTATTCCGCTTGTTGCCCATGACTGTGGGGCATTACACGAAGCCTTAAAGTTTGGGTAAGAACGAAAAAAATAACAAACAATAACATCAACAACAATCTGTTCTGGTATACGAACGAACCAACTGCGCCTTGATGAAGCAGCCTGTTGACGGAAAGTTTGAATAGCAGCGTTTGAAAGCGACAGCTGAAGCATAAACAATGATCCATATCCTTGGGATGGGGAATAAGCTGAACAAGTAGGGTGAAGGGGACGTAATGCTCGACGGAGTAGCTGTTATTCTTTGGATAATTATGTTGGGCGAGCATAATGTATTTTTTGTTCTTCGTTTGAAGTTAGGAAAGTTTCAATAAGTGTGTAGGTATAAACTTTGTAGGAACAAGGTGTATACTGCCGTGTAAGCTTTATACAGGTTAGCTGGGTAAGTTTGTCGTTTTTTTCTGCACGGTGTGAATCCTGACGAACAAAAAAAAACTAAAAATGCATGAAAGAGCTATTTGGCTGTAATAAACGAAACAACAAAAAGCTCTATAATCAACTCAAACAAATCTATTGTATTAGGCTCGGGTGACCTAGTACACGCGTTTTTGTACGCTTTTTTCTGATCAAAGGAAAGATATCTTGGCTAGCGCTATATTGCTTATTTGGCAAATAACATAAAAGCTTCTCAGAGCAACGCAAAAAAAGGAACTTAGAGTAGGAAAATTCAAAGATCTCGCAAGAACGAGCGTGGTCTTGTAGGACACTAATATAGTTTACTCGAGTGGACAGTGGGATGACGACTAAGTTTTATGCGAAACTTTTGCAACTTTTTTTTTTACAGAAGGGCAAGAAAAAAAAACAAAAGCAACAGAAAGAATGAGCTATCCAAATGCATTTCTGTATGAGTTTGTGTTCGCTTGTGCCGCGTGTACAAAAGTAAACAAATAAAAGGAGTTTATTACTCATGTTGTTTCATGTTAGACAAGGTTTAATATGTTCTCAGATTCGTTAAAAACTATTGTAATATTGTTTTTCCCTTGAATCGTAAAATATTTTAAAACTCTTTTAATTAGTTCTTCACAAACCTCTAATGATACTTTTCCTCTAAAGCTTCTATGCATAATTATATGCCCACTTTTTCTGACCGATCTTTTGTATAATGTATACATATTTTTATTTTATTTCTTTGTCAACGCATTTTTAAATTGCTCATGGAAAGAAAGCATGAATTGAGCTTACGAGCTTAGGAAAATGGATGATGGATCATCGAAACCACCAGAGTGGCCCACGCTAACGAAAACCTTTCTGGCAAACATAATAATAAAAAAAAATGCAAATTTTAACGTCCCGATCCGAACACGAAGCACTCACGGAACTGAAGTCTTTTTAGTGATTCACATAGAACAGTGCTGCTGAGCAGGCTGCAGATAGTGGCATTCCATTTGTTTTTCACACGATGTCGTTTGCTGCTTTGTTCGAAAATCCTGTTCGAAAATTTATTTCTCCAATGTTTTTCCGTGCTCTCACCTTCCGGACGCAATGTTTCATCCCGGTTGGCGAAACAGCGTACATCTCTTCCGTGATTCAGCCCCCCCACCCCCGCCTTACTCCTCTGCTAGAAAGTCGGCGGCCCAGAATCGGTTTTTATGCGGTTATGCGCTAAAAATGTTTAATATTCATCACTGTGGTCTTTATGCTGCGGTT
>KB696499.1:0-11679 GCA_000349165.1 Anopheles christyi | reverse complement strand
CCCAAGGCAACCTTTTCCTTCGGTTCCAACGCAACGAAACCGGATGGGGAAGCCGGTGCAGCGAAGAAGGCTACATTCTCGTTCGGTTCGGTGGCTTCCGGCGGTAAAGACAGCGCCGCAGCCTCTGCCAAGGCATCTACATTTGCATTCGGATCGAAAGCTCCCGAAGCTGAAAAAAAGACATTTTCCTTCGGTGTTCCTGCCTCCTCAAGCGAAAGTCCTGCGGAAAAGGCGAAAGCCGCCACATTCGCTTCGCCGAAGACAACTAGCGACGATGCGATAAAGAAAATGTTCAGCTTTGCCTCCTCATCGACCGTATCGGGCACATCGAAAACAGATGCGGAAAAAGGGGAAGAGCAAAAGGCGTCAACTTCCAGCAAGTCTTCCGTAACGGCCGAAGAAAACCAGAAAATAATTCGAAGCAATGTAGTAGCACTGAATAACGCCTTCATTGCGTGGATTACGCAAAAGTGTCGCGAAAATCCTTACTGCAAGCTGCATCCCGTGCTTAAAGATTACGAAAAGCACTATAACCAGATCGAAGAAATGCAGCAAAGCAAACCGATGGAAAAACCTGCTGCCACTGGTATGCCTTTGCTAACTAAGCCGGATTCGGCAACGACGTTGAAGCAACCAACAACAGAGAGCAAGGCTGAACCCCCCAAGCCGAAGGAACCGGAAAAGGAAATGCCAAAGCCTGGCTTCTTCTTTGGCACTTCGGTGGCTTCGAAAGAATCGCCAACCAAACCACCAGCTCCAACCGGAGGCTTCTCGTTTGGTTCCCCAAAACCATTTTCCTTTGGAAGTCTTGCTTCTTCCACCAGTACCACCACCACAACGCCCTCGACCGTATCCACCACCTCGTCGTCGTTCTTTGCCGGTGCATCCACTTTCGCTGCTAAATCCGCATCCGGTGGATTTACGTTTGGTGGTGTAACTAAACCACCGGCACCGGATAGTAGTGCAGCCGGTGGAGAAAAGGACGGTGCTGGTGGTGGTGAAGCCGATGAGGACGAACCACCGAAGGTAGAGTTTACACCCGTCGAGGAAAAGGACAGCGTGTACTCGAAACGCTGCAAGCTGTTCGTGAAGGCGGGCGGTTCCTTCTCGGACCGTGGCGTTGGTACACTCCACATCAAGATGGTGGATGCCAAGGTGCAGGTGCTGGTTCGGGCCGACACAAGTCTCGGTAACATTCTGCTTAACATCATTCTAAACGAAACTGTACCGCTGCAACGTCTCGGCAAGAACAACGTGATGATGGTCTGTCTGCCGACGCCGGATGCGAAACCTCCGCCAACGTCGGTGTTGCTGCGTGTCAAGACGGGTGAAGAGGCGGACGAGTTGCACGAAACGTTAATGAAGTACAAACCGAAATAGATAGGAAGCAGTCAAAGACAGGACACAATCGGGACGCGTCAAGGTAATGCATGGAGAGAGAAATAATCGTACAATAGGGGGAACTAGTGCCAGATCAATTGTAGAAAAGAATCGTCGAACGCAGGCTTAATATTTGACTAAGAACCTACATTCACGATAAAGATAAAACAACATAAAAGAACAGATCGTACCAACTATTCCAGACAACAGGAATCAGGGCTACACGGGAAGAATCGGATTAATTTAAATTACAACCTTCGACGTACAAGGAATACAATCGATTTCGTTTTTAATAAAAAAAATCGTGACCCTTGGCGTGTGTTTGTTACAGAACAAAATCTTCATCCTTTTCATCATCTTCCGGTTCATCCTCCTCGGCCTCTTCCTCGCCATGCGAGTTATACCCTTTATTTTCTTTATCATCTTCACTCTCTTCCTCCTTTTCCTGCCTCTCCTTTGCCAGTGCCTGCTGGCGTCGCTGCTCCGCCAGCTGTTGCTCTACCACGGCCGAATTCGACCGATGGTGAAATACGAACGAAACGCACTGGGTAATATCCCACGACTTGGACAGTATATCATCCGGAATGCCCTTGTTGTTCGCACAGTGGTACCAGTGGGCCAGATCCGACATACAGTCACTATCGTCCGGCGGGAGCTTCATCTGCACACCGTTCGTGCATCGTTTGCAGCGGAATATGTCGTGCGTGTCCGAGCGCGTTTGCTCATCCAGCTTGAACAGATCCTTCAAATCGTCCTGCGTAAAGTGGCGCTCTCCGTCCTCCGCATTGTCAACCACCGTCGTCGAGAGGGCCTTTTTGTGTGTTTGTCGCTGGAAGATTTTTTCCTCTATTGTGCCAGTCGCCAACAGCCGGTAGATGAAGCATGGTTTCTTCTGCCCATCGCGCCACACACGAGCCATCGCCTGCTCGTCATTTGCCGGGTTCCAGTCCGGATCGAACATGACCAGCCGGTTCGCACCGATCAGATTCAACCCACAGCCACCCGCCTTCGAGCTAAGCATAAAGATGAAATCGTTCGAATCGGGCTGATTAAACTGGTCCACTACCTTGCCGCGCTTTTTGATCGTCATCGTACCGTCGAGCCGCACGTAACCGTAACCGCGCTTGCGGCACAACTTCTCGAACAGATCGAGCGTTTGCGTGTAGTTCGATACGAGCACAATCTTATCCGTCGTGTTGGTTTTAATCGACGCAAGCATACAGTCCAGCAGCATTAGCTTAGCGCCCAGCTCGGGTCGCAATTCCCGCGTACTATAGTTATCCGGCAGTATGCTGGCCGCATTTTCGAACCCATCGGCACGCTCCTGTATCTTCTCGTACACCAGATCCGGATGATTGCACAGTTTCTTGAGCGAGGTAATGTTGGACAGTGCGGTTAGGCTTGCCTTGGAAGCATTCTTTTCCATCACGCTTCGCCGGATCGTGTCCGACTGGAGGAAGCTCTTGTAGAGTTCGGCCTGTACCTCGGTCATACGCACGCACACGACCATTTCGAACTTGACTGGAAGGTATTTCGTGAGCAGTGCGCTTGTCCGTCGGATCATGCAACGGTTTACAAGGGCGGCAAGTTCCTGTAACCTTTCAGCAGCCTTTTCACGTTCCGAGTCGGTCGAGTTTGCATCCTGCCCACGGAGGATTGGATTTTCAAACTGTTTGCGGAATTCCTGTAATTAAAGCAAATGAAGAAAGGGTTTTAAAATGTATCACCACTTTTTACTTCTTCTAGTTGCTCAAACTTCTTACGGCAGTTGAACCCAACATTCCCGGGTTGACAAAGTGCAGCAAGCTGTAGTACTCGGTCAGATCGTTCTGGATCGGTGTTCCGGACAGAAGCACCCTTCGCTTTGTCTTCAGACCCATCAGTGCCTGGTAGGTAAGGTTCTCACAGTTTTTCAACCGATGTCCCTCATCGCACAGCACCGCTCCTACCTCGGAGTTGTTCAGGATGGTCGCATACAGTCGGAACGTTTCGTAACTAATGATCAGCACGGGTGTTCCATGCCGTTGGCTTTGATTTGCCATAAACTGTTCCAGCTCCTTTGTCGTTTGCTCTTTCGAACCTCCATCAATCGATAAACAATTCACGCGGCATCCCAGCCACTTGCCGAATTCTTTGTACCAATTTTTAACCAACGAACTGGGGCACACAATGATCGCTTTGCCGATGGTAGGTTTACAATCCGGGCTCTGTCGTAACAGCGTCCAGAGAAGGGTAATACATTGCAGCGTTTTGCCCAACCTATGCATAAGAGTCAACAAAAAGGTTTATGTGGAAATTCTTAGCCGGAAAATGGGAATCTTCTCATCACTTACCCCATTTCATCTGCCATTATGCAGCCGTTAAAGTCACCCTTCGCCCCGGTCACACAGTCGTACATAAACCGCACACCCTCCCGTTGATGGGGTCGAAGAATGTTGCCGAGCAGTGGATCTACCACCACGTGCACCTGTATTTTGTTCTTGTCCATCTTCAGCTTATCGTGCTCGGACAGTTCTGGTGGGCTAAACAGAACTAGTGCGTTGCAGGCGAACGGATCGTGTAGGGCACGCCGGGCCGCCGATCGTTTCATTCCGAGACATCGCGTCGAATGTTCCGGCACGTAGTTGGCGATGGGTATTTTGAACGGTTGGGTGAGAATTTTCATAATCAACAGCTCGTGCTCAGACACAGATAGCTTAGGCATTGGTGGTTGATCCGAACCGCCCTTGTCGGGCACCCGCTTCCGGCATTCTCGTTGCCGTTTCTGGGCCGACAGGGGACTTTTGAATGGTGAGTGAACGGCATTTGAAGGGTTACAGCGCTGTGGAACAAGGCTTTTACGCTAAAAAGGCAGAGACTGAGTGAAGAAGTCAAAGAAACAGCTTAACGTGTTGTACTTACCATTACGTGATGTTTTGACTGTGTTCAACTCTACAAACTCTAGAAAATATAAGCTAAATTGCATGTGGGAAGCATTTGCTACTGGTTTGTTGTGTTTATGCAGAAGCGTCTCTTTCGCGCCGAATGTTGTGACATTTGCGCCGCAGTGATAATGTTGATTTTGCGACAAATGAGATGACATGTTTGATAATGTTTTTTTTTGCGAAAATCCACAATTTTCATTATACAAATAAATTTAAGAATAAAATTAAACATATTTAAACAATTCTTGGAGAAACATAGGTAAAAAATTATAAAACTTTCTTCCCGTTTCGAAGACATTCTCAATATTTTTCTTATTATTATTATTATCTACCTTGCCGATAGAAATGGTTTAGCTAGATTATTGGAAAATCTTTCTTCGTTTTCGTTAAAGCCAACAAGTATTATTTATTTTTATTTTTATATCTCAAGATTTTTATCTGATTTATGATACCACTGTTCGTTAGTAACGAGCAATTTAAAAAAAACCTGAACGTTCAGCTGTCAGTAACAGTATATGTACATTTTTTACCGGGCAATTTTAGTTGAACTGTCTTTTGCTTTCTGTCATCCAAGCAGAAGGCAAACATAATTGAAAAAAAACACATACGCACGCACGGACGGGAGAAAGGCCCCGTGCAGATAAAAGTGTTCGAAATAAAGTTCGGTCCAATTCAGAAGGACGGTACTACCTTCACCCCATACCGAACTAATTCGACGATAATTGCTTGAATCTGTGCGGTTCCCGTTCAAGCTCCAGTCCATGTTCAGGCATTAATCAACATTGTGCTGGTGATTGCAGCACGCAGCGATATTGGGTTTTCCTTCACATCCAGTGGCCAACAACACACTAAGAGGGAAAACATCATCAACATCATCATCATTAAAACAAGGGCATCTTCCATACAGCAGCCCTTCCACATGCGCTCGCGAAATCGGTTTTATTCGCATCATTGTTGTAACTGATCGCATTTGTTTCACGGCCACCAGCAGCAACAGCAGCTATTTCAGAGAAAATGTCGATGTGTTCCGTTTCCTGATAGTACGTGTTTGTGCAGGGGGAGCATACGGAGCTGGCAGATCGGGTCGCGAAGTGTGCGTGTGTTTGTGTGTGTGTGCATATACCAGGATGCTAATGAGAGCAAGATGTGCACATGATGAAGGTACGGAGCAATGCTGACCAGTGGTTGCTGTGTTTGGACGGTGCAAGTATCAATCATCGGTGCAGCTATAGGGGTGGGAGGGCTAGTGCGAAAAGGGTCGCTGGTGCGGTAAAGGTAGCAGAACTAGAACAACAGAAGCAATAGAAAGTATAACACAGCCCAACCAACAACACTCGTACGGGAGTCTTGCTTAACGTTACTTCATCTCGCGAACGTTGCATAGCAGCAACGTCTAACGGTGTTGTAGTGAACAGCAGCTAAGCTAACACCCTCAAACCATAAGCAAACGTTACTCCACTCACCTCCACGTACGCGAATTCCCGTCCCGTCAACCGCACGATAGGCGAGTGAAAATAAACCCCAAACGGTATTCTGGCTCGTTACATTCCCGGGGATCCAACGTCGTTGCCCACTATTGGTGGCGTTCAAGATTGCGTGGCATCGCAGTGTATCGCAGTATCGAACGTACGTGGAACCTGGACCGCTTAGCAATCATTCGATAAGAGCGATCATTCTAACTTCATCTGGAGAAAAAGCGAGGCGACAGGAAGTGGTGTATCGTGCAAGGTCTAAATAGTGCGTAGTGTAGAGAGCACCGTTGAAACGATAACGTTACAAAATGCGGACAGTTATGACTGCCTGGGGTGGTGGGTCAACCTCGCACGGTCATCGACGGACCCAGGAGATGTTCACCTTTATCGCGATAGTAACGGGAGTAGTGTTAGGGTTGGTCGCCTTCACAATGGCTGACCAGATACCAACCGTACCAACGCACAACATGTCCAACAAGGAGCGAAACGAGCTTAAGTAAGGCGCATTAACATTCGTCACATTAATGACGCTTTTCGATTCAAACAATTCAAACTAATTCAATTGTTTCCTTTTGTTTCTTCCGTAAAATCAACCCAATTGGGCCTGGGGGCCGGGAGCACTGGTTCCGGCCACAGATCCAAACGGGTTTTGTTTCTGTCTCTTATTTACATGCGCCCACCCACACTTGTGGAACAAAACAGAGAGGAAGCCAGGGAAATGTTCTACCATGCATACCGGGCGTACATGGACAATGCCTACCCGGCGGATGAGTTGATGCCGCTGAGCTGCACTGGCCGCTACCGTGGTGTAACTCCGTCCCGTGGCGACTTGGACGATACGCTCGGGAAGTAAGTTAATTAGTGGGATTGGTACGTTGTGGGTTTTGGGCAGTCGACTTTGGCCGTGCCGACGTGTAAATGAGGGGGAAATAATATGACGTGTTTAAATGTCCACCGATTGTCATGGTTAATTTCTATTATTTGCTTTCTGTCGTGTTTTTCCTATCAACCCCTGTTATGCAAACGCATACACACGTACCAAACAAATATTATAACACATCGTTATCGTCAGGTAGAGTGTTACAAGGGGACTGCGAAACGATACAGCCTTATCTTGAAACGGTTTACAATTGACACGACGCACACAGGCAAGACCAGTGCGTCACTAGTCTTGTCACTTTTTGTCCACTAAATCGTTTTTAAAGTACTTGTTTCCATTCCATAATCTATGAACCTTCTTTTTTTTTGGGGCGGAATGTGTTGTAAAACGGTTGTCCTTGGTGTAATGTTTTTGCTTCACAAAAGAATGAACGATGAACGTGGAAAAAACGTGCTTATATGTTTCACGAATTCGTCATGCTATGACTATACCGTTTGTTTTTTAGCTCAAAATACAAAACCATTTTGTTTCATCACGAAATAACACACGATAACACAAAATAAAACATGCAATTGCGTGTGAATTATGGAAAACAATTTCCACGAATCGCAAAACTACCGTACTTGTGTGTGATTGGAAGCCCATCGGAATCAATTACTGAACATGAATTATTTATTTGAGCGTAAACATACCATAAAGTGATTTGATAAACAATGTACGTTTTGGGCACTTTTTGGGTAAAAAAAAAACAGTTTAAAAACATTAAGGATAACGAGCAAAACATTAAAAAAAATCCTTTTCCTTTTTTCAGCTTTTCCATGACCTTGGTAGATACGCTGGACACACTGGTGGTACTGGGTGATCTAGAAGAGTTTGAACATGCCGTCAAACTGGTGATCAAGGATGTCAAGTTTGATAATGACATCGTCGTATCGGTATTCGAAACCAACATTCGTATGATCGGGTGAGGATAATACTAAATAAGGTCTGTTTTCTTTGACAAACGGCATCCCTAACCATTGCAATAATTTGCAGTGGCCTTCTATCTGGACACATCCTAGCGGAGTATGTGCAGAAACAGGCGGACGTGATGACTTGGTACCGTGGTGAATTGCTGGAGATGGCGAAGGACCTTGGCTACCGGTTATTGCCAGCATTTAATACATCCACAGGAATACCACATGCAAGGGTACGTGTTGTGGCGTACAAAATGAGAGACACTTTGCTTTAATTTGAATTTCTCTTCGTAGGTTAATCTGAAGCACGGTATGAAGGTGGAAGCATTGCGCCATTCGCGTGAAACTTGTACCGCCTGTGCCGGCACGATACTGTTGGAGTTTGCTGCTCTTTCCCGACTCAGCGGTGAGCCAATCTTTGAGGTGAAGGCACACGCAGCAATGGATGCGCTGTGGAAGATGCGGCACCGTAGCTCCGAACTGATGGGTACGGTGCTGAATGTACATTCCGGCGATTGGATACGGCGCGAGTCGGGTGTCGGGGCTGGGATCGATTCGTACTACGAGTACTGCCTGAAGTCCTACATTCTGCTGGGAGATGAGCGCTACCTGGCACGGTTCAACCGTCACTACCATGCAATCATGAAGTACATAAGCCAGGGTCCGATGTTGCTCGATGTGCAGATGCATCGGCCGCATACGAAGACGCGCAACTTTATGGATGCACTGCTTGCATTTTGGCCCGGACTGCAGGTGCTGTCGGGTGATCTGAAACCGGCGGTGCAAACTCACGAGATGCTTTACCAGGTGATGCAGATGCATACGTTCATTCCGGAGGCATTTACGTTTGATTTCCAGGTAATTGGTGAAGAGGGGAAAGTAAATTACAAATCGAATGGCTGATGACTCCTTTTTTGCTGTTTTTTTTTTACAGGTCCACTGGGGTCAACATCATCTTCGTCCCGAGTTTATTGAATCCACGTACTTCCTATATCGTGCCACGGGTGATCACTATTATTTACATGTAAGTAGAACTAAAATATTGTTTTTAGTTCATCATTTTCATTCATTATTATGCTTTCATTTTCACAGGCGGGCAAGAAAGCACTGAAAGCTCTACAACAGCATGCCAGAGTACCTTGCGGTTATGCCGCGGTGAACGATGTACGCACGGGGAAACACGAGGATCGTATGGATTCGTACGTGCTTTCCGAAACGTTCAAATATCTCTTCCTTCTGTTCTCGGATCCGGCCGATCTGATACTCAACATCGAAGACTTTATCTTCACTACCGAAGCTCATCTGCTGCCGCTAACGTTGGGCCAGTTGGGCAACCATAGTTTCAGTAAGTTCACAGAAATGTGCCCGTAACCGGGTTGTACGGTTTCTTGACCACTTTCGTCTTAATTGCAGCTGGCGTACGCGATCAGGACGAGCAGGTGCACATGCTCGACTACATGCGATCTTGCCCTAGTCCGAACAAGTTGTTTCCTGAAACAGTCAGGCGTCCACTCCGTGACCTCGTTACGGGAGTCTGTCCGCGCATATCGAGTGCCAAGCGACTTAGAGCGGCTGACTTTCAGGCAAGCAATACGGATCATCTACGAACAGTTTATGACATGGGCATTACGATGGTTTCTTTAGGCGAGGGCAAGGTGCAGCTACTGCACAGCTTCCACAACGTAAGTGCTTTGTAGATAAGCTATCGGTTAAGAAAATTGGTAATATTGTTAAACGCTTGCTCTTTCGCAGGCCAAATCACCAGAGGATGCCGAACGGGGGCTGATCTTCATGCAAGAGATGGTCGAGCTATCGAACTCAAACTCCATCCCAAACACGCAACTTCAAGCCGTCGCCTACAAGCCGAAGGGTGATCGGGAAATGCGCATCCTTGAGGCCGGCCCGAGCCACTTCGGTATGGAGCTCGTGAACGATTTGGCGGTAGTCCAGCGGGCCGTCTTTGCCAAGCCAGCCAAAGTGTGTTCTGGTAAGCTTATCGCGCTTGCTACATTCTTTGCAAAAACAAAATCAAGCTTATATTTAAATTTTGTATCGTCCATAGCGTTGAAGAATGTGGAGGAAATTCGAGGAAAGGTTGTAATCATCGAGCGAGGCGAGTGTACGTTTGTCGATAAAGCGAGACGCGTGGAGGCTGCGGGTTAGTACATAATTCACAAATGAAACCATGTATGAATCCATCTGATAAAATCTGTTGCTTTTGCTGTTGTAGGAGCCCTGGCAGCGATTGTGATCGATAACACGCCAAACACATCGATCAACAATCAGCAAATGTTTGCCATGTCCGGCGACGGGCGAGACGATGTGCTGATCCCGGTCGTGTTCCTCTTTACCAAGGAAGCGGAGCAGCTCATAAAAGCGATCAAAGAGCAACCGTCCCTTGTGGTACTTTAATTCTCACCCATCTATACGCTCGTTGCATTTTCTAACGGCCTTTTTTTTTTCTTGCTGCAGCTCATGCTAATGTCCGCCACTGGGTTGAAGGAAAAGCTGGCCGCAGAGCAGCGAGCAAGCACAACGAAGACTGACACGAAAAGTAGTGACTCAAAAGCGACGCCATAGTAGTAGCAGTGCCGAGTAGAAGTTAGTAGCCGTGAATGATATTGCTGCCGAGAAGAGCATTGCCAGGGAAGTGAAGAGCTAATAACGATGGATGCTGTTGGGCGTTACATCCGACTCGGTAACACAATGCATCCAAACTCTCACATTCATACAGTTTATGCGTGAACTTCAAATCATATGTTCGATTTCCGCACGCGCACGCCAACGAGGGTTAGATAGTAATGAATTTATTAGAAAAATGCCGCACCACCTTGAGGGGGCCATGGTGGTTGTTTTGTGTGGTCGTGGAAAAAGGATAAGTCGCCTTTCCCTGCAGGAAACACAGAAGAGCATCGAGGAGGCAATGAAGTCTCTATTGGTGTTTTTATACTTGCTAGCAAAAAATTAAAAGGAATACAGTGAAATGGAACCGAATGAATGCGATGGCGAGAAAAAGGATAAAAGGTATATGCATTCAACTGTGCGTTATAGTGAGTATTGTGAATGGTTCTGTTCGTTTCTCAGCCCTAAAACAAAAAGTGATACATTAGTGTATAGTTAAGCAAAAGAAGAAAGGTGAAACAAACGCAAAAGAGGTATATAGTGTAGCAAATGAAAGAGGATGAAGGATGGAGTTAGAAAAAAAGGGTCCTATTCACTAAATTGAATCAGCTAAGTATTTTTGTTATTTTTGTTTTCTTTCACATTCATTCCTTACTGTGAGCAATTCATTTGACTACATTACAATTATATTTCTATTCCGTATTTGCATTACCGCGCAGATAAACAAACATATCGCTATTGGGCTTTCGTTATGAAAATAGCCTTATTTTCTCGTTTTAAGTTAATTTCTCACCAGAGATGCTAAATTTGTGCCGCCACGCCTTATCTTATTACATATTAGTTTTGTTATGTGTACCATTTTTCTGATATGATAGTATGTTACACCCTTCCAAACAGTTAATTGGAGAATTATCATAATCAATTCACTTCTATGCGAATAGCAAACATTTATTTTAATTTTTGATGCATTCGCCTCTGTTTAACAAACACAAATGCGCAGCTCATTTCCATTATCAGTTTTAATTCGCTTTATATTTGTAGCGCAAAATGAGAAAACGATGAAGATGGATAAATAGATGCTAACCAGATAGGGAAATGGAATGAGAAGAAATCCGTCAATAGCACCAAATTTTCCGAAAGTGTTTATGCAAAATTGTGCGAATGTGAGCAAAAGAGGGGAGCATGTTGTAAATAACTATTTTCTACGAAAGCATCCTCTAGATTCAGCCTCATAAGAGTAAGGGTTTGGTTGAAACAACAATAGAAGTAAGTAGATTAAATTTCTTGAAACATGTTGCAATAGCGCAGGTGTGTGTGTGTGTGTGTGTGTGTGTGCGCGCAGGCACCACTGAGCGTTAGGATGTAAGAAAGACGAAAAAGAAAATCTGTCCCCTGGAAAGGAGAGAAGGAGAGTGAGAGAAACATGAGCCCGGACTACCAATTCT
>KB696498.1:0-12036 GCA_000349165.1 Anopheles christyi | reverse complement strand
TCTCTATCACGTCCTGCTGCTAATGTCGATGATCTTTGATTGTGGCGCAAGCATCAAATATGAGACCGGCGACACGGAGCTCCTTGGCGGTGCCCTTCGAGTTGACTGCCAGCGTCGAGAGGCAGTTGAACGCTTTCTCCGTTAGTTTCGTTATCTTTTCGATGAACAAATCACTGCCGGCTGCCGTTGCCAGCCCGTTTTCGTCGGTCTCGACGGAACGCAGCGGTGGTCCGTAATTGCTATTGCTTACCTGTTGGGTGCAAAGTTCGCCCACCCGCCGTCCGATTGTGTTTGGGAATAGGAAACGCGGATGGATGGAAGGGGAATGTGGGATGTGTGAGGGTTTGTAAGTAAATAAAGAGAAGAGGAGATAAATTTGAGCATCACATGAGTTACACGGCAGAATGGTGTCCCTTCGTCACCGATTCAGGTAGTAAACCTGCCCAACACTTACAAGCGTATCGAGATAGTCGGTGAGCAGTGGCCCGACGGCAGCAATCTGTCCCCAGGCCGTCGGATTCGCTTTGGTGTACAGGGCCAAACGGCGCCCCGCTATCGTTAACAGCAAGTTGGAGAAGGTTTGGTCTGGGACGACATTCTCCAGCAGCTCGTGTGCGTATGTGTCCCATCCGTATGCATACAGTTCGATTATCTGAAAACAACGTGACTCGTTAATTAGTTAATTAATAAGGAAAAACTTTCGATTTGGATTTGCACCTCTCCACAATATTGCGTTCCGATTATTTCGATCCAATTAAATGTTTGATTGTCATGCAGAAACCATGGTACAGGAGTTATCATATTTTTGTGATGATTTCATTCAAATATGGTTCAATTGAATTGCAATGTTACAAAAACGAAACAAACACACACACACACAGGACGATGGATGGTGACATCGGTGGATTATATTCCACATCATCAGTACTCCTCCATTACGTTCAATTGGAATAAATTTAAATAACGTTAACCGTCCCCTTACCTGATGCTTCCGAATGTCACCGAACTCTAGTTCCCATGCACCTGCAAGCCGCTCGATCGTGTCCATCCAGCTGTTATGATCCGTGTAGTACACCGTTTCCATGTCTTCGTGGATCATTTCCATCGTTGCCGTTACCGTGCGGCACAGAAACTCCAGCCGAGTTTTCCGCAACAGTTGGTCCGCCTTTGGCAGTGCATTAGTCGCGCTCTGTTGGCGATTGATTTCCGAAAAGAATGCTTGATTCGACATACCGTCAAACAGCTGCTGGATAGGCTTATTCGCATAGCGCACACTGAACGAGGTCAGTATGAGCAGGACGGTCGTAAGCTCCTGGTGCAACCGTACCAAAGCCATATTGGCCGATGACTGTTGGGTGGCAAGCGTCGTCAACGGTACTGGCCCTTCCTGCAGAAGGTCTTCGAAGCGTTGCTCGAGCTTATCATGATCGAGGCTACCACCAAACT
Source organism: Anopheles christyi (assembly GCA_000349165.1). Lineage (NCBI taxonomy): Eukaryota > Metazoa > Arthropoda > Insecta > Diptera > Culicidae > Anopheles > Anopheles christyi. Next base: position 10,590 of record KB696498.1, on the reverse strand, counting down.
GGTCGAAAAACTCTAAACAACATTCGAGGAACTGCGGCACAAGTGCATCACTAATGCCAATGTCTTGTAGGCACAGTTTTTCCTTCGGTAGTCGGCCAACCTTATTCACCAGCTTCTTCGTGGCTTCTAGTGGAATCTTCAAATGGGCATTCCATATCATGCAGCAAAGACCATGCTTGACGGAGTAATGTAACCGTGGGATAGCTTTAAGCGACGCGAGGCCAGCTTGCAGACACGCCACATTTGCCATGTTCCGGCTCCACGCACCAATGTACTCCCAGGCGAGTTGGGCTAGCAGCTGTCCGGAATCAAGACTGAATGGAAAATGTAACCGCAGAATGTTCAAATTGTACAGCACCGGATCTAGCTCTTCCGGCTCCTCACCATCCTTGGAAGGGCCGTACTCGGACGTAAGCAGCAGATTCGCTTTCAGCATCGCCAACCGACGATTTCGCTCCCGTCGACTGCTCTTCTCCGGATCGCTCTTTCCGGGCGATGCTTCATCGGGTTTCGAATCGATTTCCGTTGCTTCCGGTGGCACCTCAATCACTAGCATTGGCGGATCTATGCCCGTCGATACAACCCATTTTGCAACCAGCTCCGACACTATGCCCTTTCCGCCGGTTAAAATTTCCTTTAGGCTAACTACTGGTTTCTGATACTTTAACGCCGGCCAGCGGGGATTACGGCAACGGACACTCTCGCCTAAAATCTTCCCCAGAATGGCTACGTCCTCCAGCTTGTAAATCAGCAGCATCCATTGACACGCTTCCTGCGTGACCTGCTCGAACTGTTCACTGGCCGTGATCTCCTCCTCATCGCTACGGCGGCGACTTTCGTGCCGTAGGGCCTCATTGCGGCACATCAGTGCCGCTAGCAAACCACGCAAAGCACACGGTGACTCCAGCAGATATTCACGCACCGACTGCCACCACAGACAAATAGCGTTGTTTTCAAAATGGATCCGATCACGCGCAACCAAACATATCTGATGCAGCACTTCGTTGAACCGGTTCAAATCCTCGATCAGCGTCGACATGTCGCTGTAGTTAAACGGCAAACGCAACCAGTACGCTAAAAACGTTCGCAGCAAGTCTTCGGGCATCATACTACAAGCTTCAGCTGCTTCCACGAATCCAACCAACCGGCTTGAATCCGTCCGATACAGCTTTTCGAAAATTATCTTGCCAAGAATAGCATGAGCACTGGCACCGTTGTCTTCTCGCAATAGTATAAGATCCTCGTTCGTCACGTTGAACGATGAAAGGTATTCCATGAAACTTGAATTACGCACACCCGAACTTGCACTCTCATCGAACTTGACGCCTTTCGATGTGACATTGCCAATACCTGCCCCAGTAACGTTCTGTCCTGTCTGTGGCCCTTCACCTTCGTTCATCCTAATCAGTTCGATCAATTGCTCGATCACCGTTAGCTCCTGATCGGATAGTTGCAAATTACTCGTCTTGTGATCGTCAGTTTTCTGGTCATTTGATTCGGGTTCGGTTTCAGTATCATCGATTGACTTTTCTTGCTTACTGTTCTGCAACACTGCCCCATCCTCAATCGATGGCTTATCGCCATGTAGATGCAGATAAAACATGACTAATCTTTGATAATTTTCACACATCACTTGTAGAGGACTTTTGCCAGCTGGCAGGCAGATCGAGCGCGTATCCTGTTCCTCCTCACCGTGCTCCTCATCCGCATCCACCGAAGCTTCCGACGGACCAAGGGTACTGTTCACGGTCGAACTCTCAATCGCTACTTCAGCAAAAATGTCAACCACGGCTGCAAACAGCCGTGGACGAATCTTGCGCTGTTTGGCCAACATTTCCACACACTGAAGCCGGACTTCATCCGTTTCGAAACACCGACACATATCGGTCATTTCTTCCAGCTCTTCCAACTCGCTACCATCGCCCGATTTCAGACACACCTTCAGTCGCTTCAGTAAATGCAAATCTTTGGCCAGCTTTGACTTAGAATCACTCAGCGCACAGTGAAACGGTATCACGATCTCCTTCAGGCTGTTGTCGGACGGATCGAAAAATGTACACCCATGGCCCGTGTACTTGATTTTGCTTGCCCCACTCGTCACCCCCATCTGGCTGTGGGTGTTGTAGATGAGCTGACCGTTCTTGGCAGCACTGAAGGCAGCCACCTTTGGGCCACCAGCACGCAACGACCAAATCTCCAGCACCGATCGGCGAGGAGCGTAGATCACAAGAAACAGCGCCTTTCGACGGTCCATCTTTCGACCGGGGGCGGCTGCCGAGGATGACGATTCTTTCGCTAGCTTTTCCGACACCTCAACAAACCCACACTGTGCATCGCGGTAGCCCTTCCAAATGCGCAAAGCTATTCCGCGCTGGCAGTCGACCAGTATAATACGTCCGAGATGATCCGCTACTGCAGCCAGCTGGTAGTTCGGTGCAAGCCACACGGCAAACGCGTTACGCTGCAAATCGCACAACCCGAACCGGCATATTAACGGTTCCGAAGGGGGTAGCTGGGGTTCGGCAGCAGTTTGTTGCTGAGTGGAAGTACCACCACCACCCAACCAGGAACTAGAAATAAAAGATATGGTCAATTCCGGATCAGTAAGTAAAACAGCTTCAAATACTTACGGCAAGGCAGATTTAATTTTGCTAGCTACTGCTCGGGCCACATCTGCCAGCACGGGTTGCGTAAATCCTTCCTTAGCGTAATGGAAACCAATGTAAGGCTTACTGCCCGCGGCAATGATGAGTGAATTCTGCGGTGCCGAATGTCGATATTTAGCGAAGAAGCCTCCTTCTAAGCTGGCCGTAAGCAAGTGGTCGTATGTGCAGCTCTTCTGTGGACCAACGACCACGGCATCTGCGATCGTCATTCCCTTCTCGTAGCTCCACTTGCGACAAGGGATCGTTTCCTGAGCTTCGTTTACTTTCGGACTGCCAATACCGTACCGGTTGATCTGTTGCCGCAGGCTGCGAAGCAACGGAAACACCTGCACCCCCTGTAATATCACACTGCAGGATGGGTACTGGACGTACAGTTCCTCGTTGATATGTTTGCCACTTTGTGCCTTGATCGCTTGTATCGGTTCCTGGTGGAAAATTTGCGAGTGGATGAGCGTGCCATTTTCGCCATAAAACAGAACCTGCCCATCGTTCAACCCCACAATGATGTAACTAAAGTCGACCATGGTTTGCGAGCTCTGGCCCTGGCCAACGATAGGCGTGCAGAGTACGCTGGTGATGATGCAATTGGGACTATCGATCGCCCCTCGCCAGGTTGTTTTGTATACATTGAGCTGCCGTTGCCGATCCCAGCGGGAAGCTAGCACCACCAGTATCGATCCATGACCAAGTGCGAGAATATCCCCGGCTGGTGACAGGGAGTAGCAAATTGCATTTAGCCAGTTTTCTTCTGTGGGGTTACGAGGTAAAAAAACAAAACAATACATGAATTGCAAGTCAATTAGCTGTTGTTGTACTGATGCTACCCCTACCTGAACTTAATCCGAATTGTTCCTGCACTTCGACCAAGTTGTCAACGTTGGCGAGAACCTTTACTTCGCAAGACATTTTGAAGGATGTTTAACTGAACAAGGACTTTCTTTCATTGGTTTTTTAAGCCACGACCATCAATGCTCACACGCAAACCAACAATCATTATACGCAGACAAAAGCTGCAACGTGACAAACCACTTTCATTTACAATCCAGTTTGAACGCGGATAATATCAATAACTGTAAGTTGATTTAAAGACTTTACACTTTTTCAGAAACTTTCTTCGCAGCAACACAGTCTTCAGCCCCAAAACTCTATGTTTTTGAGCAAATTCTTAATCGCACAGCTAATTTATTTACGCAAACAGTTTCGTTGTGTTGACAGTTTGGGTTGTTGACAGCAATGTCACGGTGGGACACTCTTCGGTACTTTGGTTTGACGGGATTTGTTTAATTTAAATTATTTTCATATGGCGATTTGAAAATTTAAATACATATCATTATTTTTCTTGGTATTTTGCATGGTTTCCAAACATTTTCCAACAGTGATGCAGGTGATATAAAATTATGTAAGGGCACAGGTTGTCAATATGCGTTTACTCCCATCAGTGAATAAATGCTAACAAAGGCCAGTTAAATAAATGTAAGAGAACGGATACAAAATAAAACACGATGGAATAGAAAATTCTCAGTAATAATAGTTTTCGTTACGTGAATCGAAAAATGGATTTCCAGAAAATATTATCATTATCACCACATTCAAATGAAACCACTATCTTGTTACCACCATGTAATCGATACCCGTGTTCTAGGGTGTTCAAACATTCTTTGCGAGTTTGGACACAAATATGAAATTACAAGGAACCGAACAACACAAACGTGGGAAATACATTATATTCTATAAAGACAGGCATTGCACTTCTGGCGTAGGAGAATCACGTGGGCATGAAAAAGGAACAAAGTGGCATTTCAACCCGACCCAAGGTAATACCGGGAAAATCTTCAAGAGTGTTTCTGCTTTCAATGTGCATCCCACATTTTTAATTGTGCCTTTTAAAGTGGAAAAACGTGTCTACCAAACAGTTTAATCACATAACAAAAACGCCTACAAGGAATCGCTTTTTCATTCAAACCTGTCATGTTCGATTCGGGTTCAATATTCAATTCAATAAATATCAATTGTAAATAACAACATTCTCCAAAAGAAAAAAGTTTTTGTTACTCTTTCTCTCTCTCTTGCTATCATATGTATCATATGTTAAAGGCAAAAGGCATTTTTACTTCTAAAGGACGTTAAACACACTACGCAAACATGTTTTCATTTCATTGTGTGTGCTTTTCGGAATGCTAAAATTACATCCAGAATATGCATACATAAAACCGTGTTGCGGCGTATGTGTGTGTCCGATAGTACAGGTAGTCCCCGAGATACATATACTCTTAATATACGCGGATAAGGAGATACACGGCTTTCGAAATTTGAAAGTTATTTGAGCATTGTACTGATTTGATTGATGCAAAATAAATAGCCTTCCTACCGAATTGTTAAACCCGTTTAAAAACAAAAATTTTGATTATTTTCTGTTAGAATTCTATGATGTAGTTTTTTACTAAACATATTGGAGAGGTATTTTAATGAAATCACTGCAAACCACGAGATTCGACCTACGTGGAAATAATCTTTAACGAAAGAACGAAGTATCTTTTTATGGTTGTTATTATTATTATTATTAAAGGCGCATTTTAAATTTCACTGCCAATAAAACGATAACATTATGATCGAAAACATAAATCTAGAATGTCGAAATATGGTTTCCATGGAAGAAAACCAAGCACAAGAAGTTAAACCGTTCCAAGGCAACACAGATTCATAAAGAACAGTTACGAATGATTGTTAAGGTTGATGGAGACGCCTGGTTCTTAAATAAAATTTATCAATGAAAATGTCGTTGCAACCTACTGACAGCTTCTGAATGAACTTGTTGCTGATTTCCATGGAACTAGTACCTCACATCCCTGCCATTAAATGTTTTTGTACATCTAGAGTAGCGATTTCCAATGATGTCCTGTTTGTATTATTGTTGCTCCGCTTCTATGAGCAACATATTTTCTAAGAATTAAATGCAAAGTAAATTGCTTTTAATAATAGAAGATCATGTCACATTGCTATGGAGAACCACAGCAAGGTTCTTCCAGCAAGGTTCTTCCAGTGTTTTTCTATTTCTAAACAATACACGTCCATTGAAAGTATAATGTATGTGCTGAAAATGTATAGGTACATTTTCCATTCACAATTGTGTTATTTTCGTTGCCAAAAATTAACCATCTTTCTCTGTCACAAATGCAACTGAATATCTTCATAGAAGCTGCGTTTCATCATCAATGGTTGACGAAAGTTGAAAAATTCTCTTTTAACACCATCTCAACGAATGCCGCCAACTGGAGGAACAGATTATTTCTAAACTATGTAAAATAAATTCACAACGTGCTCACTTCTTTCAGTAGTTGTGAAGTTCATGAGACAGTCGTAAACGGAGCGTAGGTGTCTGGTAGATACGGAATGCGTCGATGTATTAGGATGAAAAACTTGTCAGCGCTTTCTCGGAACTATCAGTCGTCGTAGGTTTGACGGTTCCATTCGAAAACATGAAATACTGTACTGCCGTGCTCTTGAGAAATGGACGAACTTGACTTTTGGAGAAAACAACTAAGAATAAAAACATCAATGATGTTCGGCCATTCGTAAGTTTATGTACCATCCCCCCACTTTGAGTGCACATTCAATAAGGGAATGGAACAAGCAGCAACTAATTTAATGTGGGTCGCTACAGGCTGAATGAATAAAGCAACTCAATATCCGGCCAGTCTGGGGAACATCAATTCTTCCTACGCCAAAACAGTTCCCATGGTACGGATAAAATCCAATACAGTGATCAGTACCGCAAGACCTTGTCTCTGCCGGAATGCGGACTCTCCTACGATCGATTTGTTAGCGTCTGTTGATGGTTGATTTCCGGAGAATATTAGCAAAATTAAAAGAGAGCACCTGAAACGTGCTACAACTTTATAAATCAATCGGGTTTATGCTCGAAAACTTTCCCCATAGCTCAAACTCAAGCCACAGTGTTATTGATTTTAGAATAGCCTCGTAACCAAATTAATTTAATTTAGGTAAATGTAAAGCCACCGTGTGCAGCAATTTTGCAATAATGTAAGCGTCGAATTGGATCATTCGCGTGTTGCGGTTACCAGCGCATCCAACGTGCATCCTCGACGAGGTATCATAGAACGCGTTTAATTCAATTTTTAGCTACTACCTAGCTACGTTTAATTCAATTTGTCGTGACTGGATGCATCTTCCTGGAACATAATCTGTTCTCTGTATGCAAACATCGTTTATTTTGCGTTGGAAAAGTGTTAAACCATTGTATTGACACCTAGGCTCATGAAGGTGTGGCAAATTGTTTCACTTTGGATAAGCCTCATCTGCTCACCATGTCAGTTTGGTGCGTGAAAAAGTAATTTGATGCATGAGTTTCCGGAACTGTTATGGTTGTGGTGCATATGTGTACGCTGGAAACGATTCGTAGAATACTTTTTACAACGAGGAAAGCTTAGGAGTTGCTATTTGCTGCTTGGTATTTTGGAGTTTTGCGAGTTCGTGCGAGAAAACAACGACAGTCGCTTAACAGTTCAGCAAAAGTGCATGAAAAACTAAAATTGTTTGCAGCAAAATTTAAAGTCACAAAGGCAATCTGTTTCATATATTCCAAAAAGCATTCACCCGATGCTTGAAGCGAATAACACAGTTTCAATTGGAAATTGCATTCTTTACACGAAGAAATAGGATCCTGTTGTGTTTGAACGGTATTTCAAAGCCCGTTTTACATCGTTTAACGTACATGTGTGCTGTGGAGAGAATATCTTCACCGTGTCATGCCATCCCGAGCGTCCCTTATGCTTGGTGATCAGATGTTTATGCGCTCCATTCGTCTACCACATGCTGAGTGTGAGGAATTTTCCATCAAAATTCACAAACCTAGCCATGCCCCAGATGATTGGTTATAACGATCGATGTGTTTTTTTAAATTCCCATCGTTTTTACAGGTTTTTTATTTTCGTTGACAGCGATGGCGCACCATGTTCCGTTGCGATGCGCATTGGAATGCAACCGAAACAGCATATCGTTGGGAACGGTTATCAATAGTTATGAAACATTTAGCACGCTTTGGTACTGAAAACATATTCTAGGTAATTGTTATCGTTTGCTCAGTTGTTTTATATGTTCGATATCCACATGTTTTTGTATGCCATATCATGGTGAAAAAGAAATCGGAATTGAATACATTATTTGTATTGTTCAGTTCATGCCATTCAACCAAATGATAGAATCGATATGGTAAAAGCAAAGATTTCATCTGGATGATAGAAAAAGAATGCATTCAATAGAAAACTCCATCCCAAAGTTTATTGCTCTTTCATTGCATTAAATGTGGACAGCTTTGAACCATTTCGTCGACAATCGAACCCCAGCACGTTAGCAACAACGCAAGGGAAAGGTTGAGTTGTATAAAGCAGCGCAGCAATGTGCGAAGGTGTTCTATGAAAGCTTCCATGACGTTAGTGCAAAATTTACCATTAACTTCATGACGTTACATTGCTTCGTGGGAAGATATTTTTGATTTAAGTCAAGCCGTCACTGCATTGTGTGTTGCTTTCTCAGTGGCATTCATCTCAATAGCAATTGCAGGAAAAATATGAAACCATTCTCACTAACCCTAAACATAGTAAATTTGATTATTTTCTATTCCAAAAAATAAGAAAACACGAAAAGCTATTAATTTGGTGGTTTTGTTACAGCATTAAATTACTTCAAGAGTTTAGACAAGAGCCTGAAAGTATGCAATCATTTATACAAATGTTGAGCTTTTTAAATACTTTCCTAAGCAGTACAATGGCATTCAGTTGGATACAGTTCAATATTTGCTGTTCGTGTGTCTTTGCCTAACGTTGACCTTTACAGCTACACCCTTTACATATCTACGCCTCGGCACTTAGCAATGTTATTTCAGTTAGAGCTTTGTTATCGTGCTTGCTGGAAATAAATCAGAAGTAAACGTTGAAGATCACGATTCATGGGAACAGATGAGTTCGAAGGCAAACCATCGGAACCGTCGACAATATAGCAACAAGTTCACAATGTTTCAATATTAGAATGGAGGGTGGGGTGCAAAACCGAAGCAAAATGAACGGATCAGACAGAATAAACACGCCTTAAACTTTTCCACACCCACACCACAATGCTCGGTAAAGTGTCCAGCTGTGTTCGCTTTCAAATTTAAGCTGTAAGGCCTTTCATAAGATTAAAACATCTGCTTTTGCTGATCAATCAATTGCCAAAGCAATTCTGCTCTTCGTGCAAGTGTTTTGAACCACGATACAAAGGCACGAGCGGCACATGGTCAGCGAAAGTGCTATCGGTACATCATTAGTTTCCATTAATTAGTGCCCAGTTTATGTGTCCGCTCGATGCTAAAATGAACCACAGCAGCTTATTGATTTCACTGCAAGCCATACTACGAACATTCGTGAAAGCTGTTCATGCCCTGCTTTCCGTGCTTTTGGTCAAGAGATGGCCATATCGCTGTCGTTAAGCTTGGGGCGTAATCCCCCAAACGCACTATTTTATACGCCGGCTGCAGACCATCGAGTTGATATTACTGCACCGGCAATGGAGACGAACGACGGACGGACTTACCCTATGAGGGTTTTGTGTGTTTCGAGCAATTTCAAATTAGATTCAAAGCAATTCAACACGGGATGCTACCGTTAAATATATGATATGTAGTACGGTTTCTAGAAGAGCATATGTTGCCGGAATTTGGCAAAATTGTTTGTGGGCGGTGGAAGTTGAAACAAAAATTATTCTAGACATGCGGTTGTTGTTTTCTTCGTCGAATAACAATAATCACGTATTGTATGAGTAAAAATGTGTGCCATATTTCAGGCATTTGCATTTACTTTTTTGTACATTTCGATACGCATTTGTTGCACTTGGTGACAAAAGATGAATCAAGTTATTTTTCGAGAACTTGTTCACTAGCAGAGCTTTTATTAGCTGGAAACATTGTTGGTAGTTGGTTGTTGGTCAAAAAGGAAATAATTGCTACAGCATTCCTAAAATTTTGATTGCTTAAACCTTCTCATGGATCTTTAATCCGCAATCTCAGTTAAATGGTTAACCTTAAACTCACTTCAAACGATAGTGTATGTGGGTTCAAATAAAATCGGTACAGGTACAGTGGGTTCAAATAAAATCGTTATCAACCCCAAGCTGTGTGTTAACGTGCTATTAAATTGATGTTGTTTTTAAACACTGGAACGGATTCACACACTCTCCACAGTAGGAAATGTTCATGTGAATCCCGCTAACCGCATCAGAGGACACATAAAAAAAAACAAATTTATTACTCACAACCATATCTTGTTCCGGATAGAGCTACTCAAATAAGTTGAATTTAAAAACGAGTTATTCAACTTTATCCATCCATACTACTATGCTATGGCTTCCACGTGGCTTGTGATTGAGTTCATTGGCAGTATTCACACGTGTTTGTGGTTATTTATTTTGCCAATTACGAGTAGTACGAACCAACATCCACTAAATCGTTTGGCGACTTCAGTGCATTTGTTCGCCATCCTTAAATCTATTTTACTTTTCATTACACTTTGTTATAAGCATATTTTCGTATTCACACCGATAAGGATGAATCAAGGATTAGCATAGCTGTTTTCTTTCTCCAAGTCTATTTTTTCCCCTCTAATAAAGATTGATAGATCCTTTGTTAAGTTCGTCACTTTACTACCTCGTGAATGATATTGCATAAATTTAGGCGTCTAGAATGGTTATGCAATTCGCCATGGCCTACTGGTTTCGAATCCCACACACAAACCACCGTATAAATATTATTCGATTAGCTTGGGATGGCTTCTGCCCTATAGCCTATCCTTACAAATCGGAACATAACGAGGCAATCACGTAAAAGCTAACTACCGTTCGCAACCATCTCGAATTCCGATGCGACTACGGATGA